>JAVTVJ010001838.1:0-116514 GCA_034509425.1 Eopsaltria australis
GCTCCCTGGCACAGCCCGGGGATCCAGTGCCGGTACCGGGATCTGGCCCGGTGCAGCTCCCTGGCACAGCCCGGGGATCCAGTGCCGGTACCGGGATCCGGCCCGGTACGGCTCCCTGGCACAGCCCGGGGATCCAGCACGGCTCCCGGTACCGGGATCTGGCCCGGTACGGCTCCCTGGCACAGCCCGGGGATCCAGCACGGCTCCCGGTACCGGGATCTGGCCCGGTGCAGCTCCCTGGCACAGCCCGGGGATCCAGCACGGCTCCCGGTACCGGGATCTGGCCCGGTGCAGCTCCCTGGCACAGCCCGGGCGACCAGCACGGCTCCCTGGCATGGCACAGCTCCCAGAGCCGGGATCCGGCCCGCTCCTGGCGCGGCCCGGGCATCCGGTGCCGGATTCCGGCCCGGCACGGCTCCTGGCATGGCCCGGCCCGGTTATCCGGGGCAGCGGAGCGCGGCGATGCAGCACGGATCCAGCGCGGATCCAGCGCGGACCCAGCGCGGACCCAGCACGGCACAGCCTCCCAGCCGTGGGGCTCTGCGCCCCCAAACCGTGCTCGAGGGGCTCCCCCTCCCCTCCGCGCCGTGCCCCCCCCGGGATTCCCCCCAGGACGGATTTTGGGGCGCCGCGGGAGCAACCCCCGGCTGCCGCCGCCCCCTCGCCCCGGGACCGGCGTGGGAGGCTCTGCGTGCCGCAGGATGGGACCCGCAGGGCCGCGCCGGGGGGGGCGGGGGGCGATGCATCGTCCCCCCCCGGCACCCCGACATCCCCAGACCCCCGCCCGGCCCCGCCGCGACGCCCCTGCCCCGGGGCGCGGGGACCCGCGCCCGTCACCGCCCCGGGGACGGCGCTGCCCGGCCCCGCTGCGGCACCGAGCGGCGCGACCGGGCCCGCTCCCCCCGCGCCCCCAAAACCCGCACCCCCGGCCCCCCCCGCCGCTTGGGGGGCACCTCGAGCGTGCCCGAGGGGATGCCCGCGCCCCCAAAATCCCCCCGGTGTCGGGGGGTCCCCAAAAGCTCGTGGTGGAGCCAGAGACCCTCAGCTGCGCCTCAAAACCGCGTGGGGACCCCCCCAATCCCGCGGCGGCCCCCCCAGGCGCCAGGTGTGGTGGCAGTGGCTGCGTGTGGGGTGACAGCAGCGGGTTGTGGGGCGACAGGGGCTGTTTTGGGATGGTGGGGGTCCTTTTGGGGTGATGGGGGCCTTTTTGGGTTGCTGCTGCCGGCCCGGGGTTTTAGGGGGCAGGAAAATGGGGGAAGGGGCTCGAAGGAACCCCAAAGGCAGCAGGGACGGGGCTGCACCTCCCCAAAATAGCCAAAAATAGCCCAAAATAGCCCTGCGCCCCCAAACACTCCAGCTGGGGGGGTGGGACGGATCTGGTGACACCTCGCGTCTGCGGGGACCCCGGAGGGATGGAAATGGGGGGGACAGGAGGGTTGTGGGGTGTGGGGACTCAGGGATGCCAGGTCATACATCCTCCCCAGAAATAGGGCACCGGCAGGTGCTGGTGCAATGGGGTCCCCCTTTCCCCCCCAGGATGAACTGGACCCCCCGGCCTGGGGAGGTGGATGGGATGGGGGGCAGCAGGGGCACGGGGATCCCAATGCAGGGCAGAGAAATGGGGTCCCCAATGCAGGACAGGAAATAGGGACCCCAAAAGGGGGCCGGGGACCCCAACGTGGGACAGGGAATGGGGACCCCAAAAGGGGGTCGGACATCCCAGTGCAGGTCACAGGGATGGGGACGTTGGATGGGGATCCCAATCAGGACATGGTGACCCCAATACGGGTCTGGAGTCCCCAGCGCAGGGAAAGGGGATGTGGGATGGGAACGAGGTGCGGGACGCGGGATGGGAACCGCAGCGTGGGGCCGGGGACCCCAGCGCAGGACACGGTGACCCAGTACGGGCATGGTGACCCCAATACGGGGATGGAGAGGTGACGCACGGCCGGAGCAGGGACCCCGGCGCAGGGCAGGGAAACGGGGTCCTCGATGGAGATCAGGGCATGGGGAGCCTCATGCAGGTCAGGGGAACCCCAAAGCAGCTCGGGGGATGGAGCCATCATATGGGGACCCCAATACGAGGATGGGGATCCCAATACGGGGCTGAAGAGCTCATGCAGGACATGGAGACCCCAAAATGGGGCTGGGGACCCCAGTGCCGGACAATGAGGTCCAGAGGTCAGGGCTGTGGGCTGGGGCCGGGGTCCTCGTGCCAATGCCCGGTTCCCACCGCGGGGCGCGGGGGGTGCCAGAGCCAGGTCCCCTCGGCCGGGGGGGGTCCTGTGCAGGGACGCGGGGCCCCCCCAGAAAGGATATGGCCATTCGGTGATCTTTTTGGCGTATTTCCTCACCACGTTGTCCTCACTGAAGAGGAAGAGCGAGCGGTTGACGGTGAGGCAGTTCTGCCGCACCGGGATGGGGTTGTACAGGGCCATGGTGCGGGCGCGCTGGGCCATGGACTGCTTGTAGAGGCGCTGTGCCCCGGGGGGGCCCTGCCGCGGGCCCCCCCCCGCGCCCCGGCCCCCCGCCGCCGCCCCGGGGCCGCTCCCGCCGCCGCCGGGCCCATAGCGGGCCGCCACCTCCTCTCCGAAACGAGCCATCCCGCCGGGGGGGGGTCACGCTGCTGAGGCCGGCACCGTCGAAGAGCTCATCACATCCCATGGGCCCCCCCCAAACGCTCGGGGGGGGGGTCGGGGTCCGTCCCGACCGGGCGCGGGGCGCTCAGGCGGCGGACGAGAGCGGTGCCGGCATCCCGAGCATCCTCCAGTGCGGCGCGCCCCCCCCGCGAGCCGGTGCGGCGGGGGGGGGACCCCCGGCAGAGGGGGGTCCGCGGGATGCGGGGGTCCCTCCGCTGCGGCTCCCGGCGTCCCGGTATGGGGGGGGTCCCTCCGCTGCGGCTCGCGGTGCCCCGGAGGATGGGGGGGCTCTTCTCTCGCTGTGCCCCCCCCCCCGGTGTAAAGAGGGTCTCCGACGCTGCGGCTCCTGGCGCGGGGGGGTCCCGGTGCCCCGGAGGGGGTTGCGGGGGTCCTGGCGCTGCTGCTCGCGGTGTCCCGGTGTCGGGGGGGGTTCCGGTGACTCGGTATCGGGACGGCCGAGTCCCCCGCTGCGGCTCCCGGTGCCCCGGTGTGGGGGGGTCTCTTCGCTGCGGCTCGCGGTGCCCCGGAGCGGGGTGCGGGGGTCCCGGCGCTACGGTTCCCGGTGCCCCCCCCGGTGGGGGTTGCGGTAATTTGGGGCGGGGGGGGAGGAGGGGGAGAGGCGCGGAAAAACCCGGGGCTCGCTCAGCGCATCCCGGCGCCCCCGGCCCGGAGCATCCGTGAGATGGGGAGAAAGGTAAAAAATCCCCCCCAAAATCCCCACACGGCCACAAAATCCAAAGGATAGAAAAAAAGGCGAAGGCGGCGGCGGCGGGGGGTGGCGGCCCCCCCTGGGGGCGGCGGGGCCGGGCGGGGGTCGCCGTCAGCCCCCCGGCAGCAGCGGGGTGGCGGGGCCCATCGGGCCGGGCTGCGGCAGAGCTCGCGCTGCTGCTGCTGCTGCTCCTCCTCCTCCTCCTCCCCCTCTCCTTCCCCCCCCAGTACCCGGGACCTTCCTCCTCCTCCTCTTCCTCCTCCTCCTCCTTCTCCTCCTCCTCTGCTTTCTCCTCCTCCTCCTCCTCCTCCTCCTGCCCCTCAATTCCCGGGACTTTCGTTCTCCTCCTCCTCCTCCTCCTGCCCCCCCCACGAGCGCCCGGGACCTTCCTCTTCTCCCTCCTCTTCCTCCTCCTGCCCCCCCAATGCCTGGGACTTCCCCCTCCTCGCCCTCCTCCTCCTCCTTTGATTACCCCTTAATTACTTAACGGGGTTTAATTACCCCGTCGCTGCCTCAGTTTCCCCGAGCGGTGACCCCGGTGTCACCCCCCCCGCCCATTCCCGTGGGGACACAGCGGCCCTGTCCCCCCCCCGGCCCGAGGCTCCCCCCGCGCCGTGACCCCCAAAGCGGCCGAATTGGGTCAGCGGCTGCCCCCCAGCCCCCGCTGACGTCACGGCCCTTTGTCCCCAGCGCCGCTTTTGTCCCGGCGCCGCAGCCGCCGCACGTGGCCCTGCGAGTGTCACCCGCGGGCCACCGGGACCCCGAGACACCCGGCCGGGGGAGGCTGCGGGGACAGGGGGGCACCGGGGACTGTCACCCCCCGAGTAGGGGCTGTCCTCAAAGGGGGACCTTGAGGGTCACCTGCGAGCAAAGGCGACCCCGAAACACCGAGCGGCCCCGCACCTGTGCATGGTCCTGCACCTGTGCATGGCCCCGTACCTGTGCATGGCCGCACACCTGTACATGGCCGCACACCTGTGCATGGCCACACACCTGGGCATGGCCGCACACCTGGGCATGGCCCCGCACCTGTGCATGGCACCGCACCTGTGCATGGCCGCACACCTGGGCATGACTCCACACCTGGGCATGGCCCCGCACCTGTGCATGGCTCCGCACCTGTGCATGGCACCGCACCTGTGCATGGCTCCGCACCTGGGCATGGCTGCGCACCTGTGCATGGCCTCACACCTGGGCATGGCCCCGCACCTGGGCATGGCACCGCACCTGTGCATGGCTCCGCACCTGTGCATGGCTGCACACCTGGGCATGGCCCCGCACCTGGGCATGGCCCCGCACCTGTGCATGGCTCCACACCTGTGCATGGCCCCGCACCTGGGCATGGTCCTGCACCTGTGCATGGCCCCTTCACCTGTGCATGGCCCCCTCACCTGTGCACGGTGCACACCTGTGCGAGCCCACCTGTCACAAGTGTCCCTGCACACCGTCAGCTCCGGCCATGTCCCCAAATTCCGGGCTCCCGCCGGGGCTGATGCCAGCCTCTCACGGGTGTCCCACCATGGGGACACTCTCCCTGCCCTGGTGTCCCCAAAGGCTGCCAGATTCCCGTGTCCCCCCGTGTCCCCCCGTGTCCCCCCGTGTCCCCCCGTGTCCCCCCCGTGTCCCCGTGTCCGGGCCAGGCTGTGCCCGTGTGCCGTGGCCCCGTGCCCGGCATGGCCGGATGTCCTGCAGGGCGGCAGCCGGACAGGGCCGGTGGCAGCTGCGACCGTGGGGACACCGCGATGGCACTGGGGACACGGTGGCACCACAGCGGCTCATTCGCGTGTCCCTGTGATGAGGCGGTGGCCGCCTGCAGGCGCTGATCAGAGGCCACCGGGCCACCGTGGTGGCACCTGCTGGGGCCGCAGGGATGGCGGCGGGGATGGCACCGAGGACACCGGCAGCCTCTGGGGGGGGGACACGAGCTCATGGGGAGGGGACAGCGACACTGCCACCCCCACGGGCACATGGGGTGACCATGACAGGGACATTGCCCCCCCCCCACGAGGACATGGGGACACTGCCACCCCCATGGGGACACAGGACGATGGGGACAGGGATGGGGACACCGGGTGATGGTGGGGGGACTGGGGGGGGGTGAGGGTTAGGGGAGCAGTCCGTTGCTATGGAATCCCGTTGCTATGGAGCCCGTTGCTATGGAGCCCGTTGCTATGGAGCCCCGTTGCTGCAGACCCCCGTTGCCATGAACCCCCCGTCGCCATGGACCCCGTTGCTATGGAGACGGACGCCGTGAACGCTGTTGCCATGGAGCCCATCGCTATGGGGCACCCCGATGCTGCGGACCCCGTTGCCATGGACCCCGTTGCCATGGACCCCGTTGCCATGGACCCCGTTGCCATGGAGCCGTCTCTGCAGTGTGCCCCGTTGCTATGGAAACCCGTTGCTAAGGCCCCCCGTTGCTATGGAGCTCCCGTTGCTATGGGCCGCCGTAAGTCACCGCGCTGCGGCGCCGCCGGAGGTCGCGAACGCCGCCTGGGGGGCGGGACCGCCGGGAAGGTTCCCGCCCCTCGCCGCCGCTCCGCCAATCAGCGTGCAGTGACGCGAAGGAAGGGGCGGAGCCAGAGGAGCGCAGCCGGAAGAGGTCGGCGGGGACCGGAGGGTGGGGGGGGCGATCCCAGTACAGACCAGTATAACCCAGTATAGCCCAGTACAGACCAGTATAGCCCAGGGAGCCCCGTACAGACCAGGGACCCTCGTACGGACGGGGGGGTGCGCGCGGGGGCGATCCCGGTATAACCCAGTACAGCCCAGTATAACCCAGTACAGCCCAGTACAGCCCAGTATAGACCAGTGACCGCTCGCCGCGTTCTGGGGGCCGTTGCGCGGCGCTGTCCCCGATCCCCGTCCCAGCACAAACCAGTGGCTGCTGTCCCCGCGCTGGTGGCCGTGTCCCAGTCCGGACCAGTGACCATTGGCGCCTCCCAGTCCGGACCAGTGACCATTGGCGCCTCCCAGTCCGGGCCGGGGGCTGCCCGGTGAGCTCCCCGCCGCCCCCGGGTCCCGCCTGTGCCGCTTCCTGTGACCCTCGGCCATGGTGAGTGCGGCCGGGGCCCCGTGTCCACCCCGTGTCCACCCCGTGTCCACCCTGTGGTCACCCTGTGGTCACTCCGTGGTCACTCCGTGGTCACCCCGTGGTCACTCGGTGTCCACCCCGTGGTCACTCCCCGGTTCCCCCCAGGGCGAGCGCAAGGGCACCAACAAGTACTACCCGCCCGACTTCGACCCCGCCAAGGTGGGCTGGGGGCTTTGGGGGGGCTGGGGGCTCCAGCAGGGGGCTGGGGCTCCAGGGGGAGCTGGAGGGCTCTGGGGGCTGCTTGGGAGCTTTGGGGGCAGCCGAGGGGTTTGGGGGCTGGAGGGTGCGGGGGATTTTTGGGGGGCGGAGGATTTTTGGAGCTGCAGGGTGTGTAGAAGAGGGTTTCAGGGGCTGGAGGTTTTGGAGGAGCTGGAGGGATTTTGGGAGGGCTGGAGGTTTTGATGGTTTCTGGGGGGCTGGAGGGGATTTTGGGGGCTGGAGGGATTTTTGGGGGGAGGCTGGAGGTTTTGATGGTTTCTGGGGGCTGGAGGTTTGGGGGAGCTGGATGGGTTTTGGGGGCTGGAGGGTGGTTTTGGGGTTCCCTGTGGTGGTTCTGGGGTTCCTAGAGGTTTGGGGGCTGGATGTGTGGGTTTTGGGGGCTGGAGGTGGTTTGGGGTTCCTGGTGGTTTCTGGGGTTCCTGGGGATTTTTGGGGGCTGGATGGATTTTTGGGGGGGCTGGAGGTGGTTTCTGGGGTTCCTGGGGGTCTCTGGGGGTCTCTGGGGCCGCCCCCCACCCTGACGCCCCCGTTCCCCCCAGCATGGCTCCCTCAACAAGTACCACCACAGCCACCCCCTGCGGGAGCGCGCCCGGAAGCTCTCCCAGGGCATCCTGGTCATCAGGTGAGGGGGGGGACACCCCGGAATGTCCCCTGTCACCCCCGGGGAGGCGCTGACCCCCCCAAACCCCCCCCCCCTCCCGAAATGTCCCCCCCAGGTTCGAGATGCCCTTCAACATCTGGTGCGACGGGTGCCAGAACCACATCGGGATGGGTGAGTGCTGCTGGCTGGGGGGGGCTGGGGGGGTCTGGGGGGTCGGAGGGGTCCCAAAGGGCTCCCCAAATCGGGGGGGGGGGGTGGTTTGAGCCCCCCCCATCTCCCCACAGGTGTCAGGTACAACGCGGAGAAGAAGAAGGTGGGCACCTACTACACCACGCCCGTGTACAGGTGAGCCCGGCCCCGCCCTCACCTGCGGGGACCCCCGGGGACCCCCGGGCACGCCCTGACCCCGGTGCCACCCCCCCAGGTTCCGCATGAAGTGTCACCTGTGCGTCAACTACATCGAGCTGCAGACGGACCCCGGGAACTGCGACTACGTCATCGTCAGCGGGGCCCGGCGCAAGGAGGAGCGCTGGGACCCTGGGGACAGCGCCCAGGTGCTGCCCACAGGTGAGGGACAGGGGAACGGAGAGGGACGGGGACACGCCCAGACCCGCTGACTCCAGTCCCCCTCAGTGGCTCCCAGTGCCCCCAGTGGCTCCCACTCCCCCCCAGTCCCCCCAGTGCTCCCAATGCCCACAGTGGCTCTCAGTGCCCCCAGTCCCCCCCAGTGCCCCCAGTGGCTCCCAGTCCCCCCCAGTGCCCCCAGTAACGGCGTCCCCGCAGCCCCGGAGCAGCGGGAGCGCCTGGCGCTGGATCCCATGTTCCGGCTGGAGCACGGGGTTTCGGACCGGGGGGTGCTGGAGCGCGCCGCCCCCACCCTGACGCGGCTGCAGGAGGCTCAGGACGCCTGGAAGGACGATTTCGGCCTCAACAGCCGCCTGCGGAGGCGCTTCCGGGTCAGTGGGGGGCTCCGGGACCCCCAAGTTCCATTGGGGGGGCTCCGGGACCCCCAAGTTCCACTGGGGGGCTCCAGGACCCCCAGGCACGCCCTGGGGACTCCGGGACACCCAAGCACCCACGGCGGGAGCTCCAGCCAGGGGCTCCTGCCCGCCCGGGAGGCTCCGGGCCGCCCCCGGGGGTCCTCGGGCCGCGCCCCCAGCCCCGTGTCCCCCCCAGGAGGAGAAGAAGACGCTGCGGGAGGAGGAGGAGGAGGCGGCGGCGCTGCGGGCGCGGGCCGGGCTCAGCATCCCGCTGCTCCGCGAGGAGGAGGAGGATCGGCGCCTCGCCGCGCTGCTCACCCTGCGCGCCCCCGACTGTGCGTGTCCCGGGGGGGGTCCCGGGGGGGGTCCCGGGGCGGCCCCGCGCCCCCCTGACCCCTGCTCGCCCTGTGTCCCCGCAGCGTACGAGGAGAAGCAGCGGCTGAAGCGCTCCGAGATCTCGCAGCGCTCCTGGTTCGGCCCCGGCGCCGCCCGAGCGCCCGCGGGGACCCTGCCCAAATTGGGTCTGGGGGCGCCCAGGGCACCCCCGGGCCCCTCCCCGACCCCCGCCGGGCTCGGCATCGTGCGGCGCCGGGCGGGCGAGGAAGGGCCGCCCCCGGCACCCCGGGAGCCCCCCGAGGCCGGGCCCGAGCCCCCCGGTGCCGCCCCCCCGGCCGGGGCAGCCCCCCCGCCCCGCCCCGGCGCCGCCCCTGCCCCGTCCCTCGTCGCCGACTACTCGGACTCCGGCTCCGAGAGCGCCTGAGCGCGGCTTTGGGGGCGCCGGAGCCCCCGGGCCCCCTGCCCGCCCCCACAGACCCCCCCTGTAATTTATACCCCCGAGCAGCCCCAATTAAAAGCTGTCGGTGGCCTGTCGCCAGTGTCGCGTGTCCCCGTGTCCCCGCCCCGCGCTCCGGTGTCCCCGAGCCGCCCCCGGGGCGGTTCCCGTGGGCGGGGCCCCGGAAGGGGCGGGTCTCTGTCGCGGTGTGTGCCCCCGTGCCTGTCGCGCTGTCGCGATGGCGCTCGAGTCGCTGCGCTACCGCCGCGGGTCCCTGGAGGTGCTGAACCAGCGGCTGCTGCCGGGGCAGCTCCGCTACGAGCGGGTGGGGGGCGTGGAGCGCGCCTGGGGGGCCATCCGCGACATGGAGGTGAGGGACCCCCCCCCAGTGCCCCCGACCCCCGCTCCTGACCCCCCCCGCCATTCCTGGGGAGTCCCCACCCCCTCCCTGACACCCCCGACCCCGACACGGCCGATTCTGAGCCCCCCTGCCCCCCCCAGGCATGACCGCCCCCAATTACCCCCCAGAGGCGCGGGGGGTCCCCAGGACCCCTGCCCCTTCCTTCCCCATCCATGCCCTGGTTCGGGGGACCCCCAAACGCAGCCGGGGGCCTCAGGGGCTGTTCTGTGCCCCCCAGGTGCGGGGGGCTCCGGCCATCGCCCTGCTGGGCTGCCTGAGCCTGGCCGTGGAGCTGGAGGGGGGCGCGGGGCCCGCCGAGGATTTGGGGGCCCTGGAGGAGTTTGTGGGGCAGAAAATGGGGTTCCTGCTCACGGCGCGCCCCACGGCCGCCAACCTGGGCCGCGAGGCCGAGCGGCTCCGGGCGTTCGTCCGGCAGCGGGTGGAGACCCCCGGGGTCACCCCCCGGCAGCTGCGGGAGAGGTAACGGGGCTGAGGGGAATCTGGGGGGCGAGAGGGGGCTGGGAGGTGTCTGGGGGGGTGTCGACATCAGTATTGGGGATCCCCGGGGGGAGCTGGGGACTGGGACAGGTCTCAGGGGGTTCCCAGGGTCCCCCTGGGGGGGATGTGAGGTGTTGAGGGGGGTCCTGGCGTCTCCCAGGTGGGGATTTGGGGTTCCAGGTGCCCCTGGGGTGGATTTGGGTGTTGAGGGGGGGTCTCGGGATCCCCTGGGGTGGGTTTGGGGTCAGGGTTGGGGGGATCACACCCCCCGTTTCCCCCCCAGCATCATCGAGTACATCGAGGGGCTCCTGGAGAAGGACCAGAGGGACAATCGGAGCATCGGGGCGCACGGGGCGAGCCACATCCTGGGGAGGGTCCCGGGGGGCGGCCCCGTCACCCTCCTGACCCACTGCAACACCGGCACCCTCGCGACAGCGGGCTACGGCACCGCCCTGGGTACGGGGGCAACTGGGGACACTGGGGACACTGGGGAGACACCGGGGACAGCGGGGGGGCATTGGGGACACTGGGGGGACATTGGGGACACCGGGGGTGCACTGGGGACACCGGGGGTGGCACTGGGGACACTGGGGGGACACTGAGGACACCGGGGGTGGCACTGGGGACACCGGGGGTGACACCAGGGGGGGACACTGGGGGGGACACTGGGGGGCACTGGGGGCTTGGTGTCCCCAGCTTCCCCCAGGGGGTGTGTGGGGGTCTCTATCGCGAGAGGGGCGTTCCTGTCGCGGGTCCCTGACGTGTCCCTGACGTGTCCCGCGTGTCCCCAGGTGTCGTGCGGGCGCTGCACCAGCGCGGGTCCCTGTCGCGCGTGTTCTGCACCGAGACCCGGCCCTACAACCAGGGCTCGCGGCTCTCGGCTCTCGAGCTGCGCCACGACGGCGTCCCCGTCACGATAATCGCCGACAGCGCGGCTGCCGCCGCCATGAGGGAGCGGGGAGTGCAGGGTGAGAGGTGGGGGGGCCGGGGGGTGGCACGGGACAGGGATGGGGACGAGGGATGGGGACAGGGGACACAGGATGGGGACATGGGGAGGGGACGGGTGACACAGGACAGGTGTCCCAGACCCCGCTCTGTCCCCAGCTGTGGTGGTGGGCGCTGACCGCGTGGCTGCCAATGGGGACGTGGCCAACAAGATCGGGACGTTCCAGCTGGCGCTGGCCGCTCGCCACATGGGGATCCCCTTCTACGTGGCCGCCCCAAGCAGCACCTGCGACCCCGCGCTGGCCTCGGGACGCCTGATCCCCATCGAGGAGCGACCGGGGACGGAGCTCACCCACCTCGGGGGCGTCCTCCTGGCTGACCCTGGTGGGTGCCGCGGGGGCTGGGGGGATCTGGGTTCTCCCAATTGGGGGGGTCAGGGGGTCACAGACCCCAGGGCGTGTCCCGTAGAGCGTTGGTGTTTGGGGTGGGGGTTCCCTGATGGGTCAGGGTGTGCCCTGTGGATCAGGGGGTCCTGGATGAGGTGGGGCGGTCCCATGAGGGTCAGGGGGTCCCACACCTGCCTGGAGTCGCTGCCAGAGCCCCTCTGACCCCTTGTCCCCCCTCCTCCTCCTGCAGAGGTTGACGTGTGGAACCCGGCCTTTGACGTCACGCCGCATGAGCTCATCACGGGGGGCATCATCACGGAGTGGGGGGTGTTCGCCCCCTCCGAGCTGCGCCAGGCACTGGCGGAGCGGGGGGAGAAGTGATGGTTTCCGCCTCGGTGAATCCCGGCGTGCCTTGCGCCGAGCACCGGAAAATCCCGGTGAGCTTTTCGGCAATAAACCACGGTGTATCCCGGCAGCCCTTGCGGCAATACCGCCCCGGTGTATCCCTGTATCCCTTGCGGCACGGTGCCCCGGTGTATCCCAGCATCCCTTGCGGCACAGTGCCCCGGTGTATCCCGGCATCCCTTGCGGAACGGTGCCCCGGTGTATCCCGGCATCCCTTGCGGCACGGTGCCCCGGTGTATCCCTGCATCCCTTGCTCACAGTGCCCCGGTGTATCCCGGCATCCCTTGCTCACAGTGCCCCGGTGTATCCCAGTGTCCCCCGCGTTTCCGGGCCCTGACGCGGAAGTGGCGGCGATGGCGCAGGGCCGGCCCAAGGCGGCGGCCAAGCGGCCCAAGGCGGCGGCGGCGGCGGCGAAGGCGGCGGCCCGGGGGACTCGGGGCCCGCGGAAGGGAGGTGAGGTGTGTCCCAGGGCACGGGGGCCCGGGGAGCGGCGTGCGGCAGGAGGCGGGCTCGGGGGTCCGGGGCTGGGGGCAGAGAAGCCCGCGGGGTGCGGGGGAGGCTCCGGAGGTGGCGGCGCTGTCCCGTCCCCGTCCGCCGGGGTCTCCGCTGCCCTCGCTGGGCCCTGCCGGGGGAACGCGGGGCTTCGGGGGGCTCGGGTTTGTCTCTGGGCGGTCCCGGGCATCTCTCGGGTCTCAGCCCGGGCGCGCTCCCCACAGGCCGCACCATCGCCCCCAAGAAGCTCAGCGTGATCCAGCAGCAGAAGCTGAAGAAGGTGAGGGGTCAGCGCGTCGGGGTTTGCGGGGTCCCGCGGGGTCTGGGGGGGCCCCCTGTGCCCCCCTGACCCCCTGTGCTCCCCCCAGCGCCTGGAGGTCGGGATCCGGATGCGGATCGAGCGGGAGACCGTGCAGCGGGCACAGGGCGGCCTCCCCAAAAAGCTGGCCCTGGTCACGGCGCCGGCCCCCGCCAAAGGCACAGCCAGGAAGGGGCGCAGCTGAGCCCCCCGGGAGCACCCCCTGAGCTCCCCTGCAGTGACTGCCGCGAGTGTCGGGGGCAGTCCGGGCTCTCCTCAGCCCCACATCGTTGTTTAATAAAAGGGATTTGTGGGCTGCGCCCCCCCCACCCCCAGCGCTGGTGTCTGATTTGGGGGGACCCGGGATGCGGTCGGAGGGGACTTGAGGAGCTCCTGGAGATCTGGGGAGGGGGTTGGGCATCGGGGGAGCCCCGAGACCGAGGGACCCCTGGGGATGTCCCGGTACCCCGGGTGTGTTCTGTGGGGAGGGGGTCCCTGTCTCCGAGGGTGGGTCCGGTGTTCCCTGGGGGTCCCAAGGAGGTCGCGCTGTCCCCGAGGGGCGTCACTGCATCCATTGGGGGGGTCCCGGTGTCTTTAAGAGGCCTTAGTGGGGGGGGGGGGGGGTTCTGAGGATTATGGGGTCCCTGAGAGGCTCCTGAGCGGTCTCGGGGAGGTCCCGGTGTTTGTCGGGGGTCCCGGTGTGTCTGGGGGTGCTCTCAGAGGAGTCTGTGAATTCCCGGGGCTGTGGGGGGGTCCCGGGGGGGTTTCCATCCTTTTCCCGTTTCCCGGGAAAATGATCCATTTTTATGAATGGATCGCGAGGCCCCTCTCCCGCCCGCGCTGATTGACAGCCGCGGCAGCCAATGGGAGCGCGGCGGGGGCGGTGCCAGAGCCCCGGGGCGCCACGCCCCCTCGGGTGGGGCAAAGACACGCGGGCGCCTCCCCTCCCCCACCGTGGGCGTGGCCGCCGAGGGCGTGGCCGCCGCGCGAGCCCCGCCCCCAATGACGTCAGGGAAATTCCCTGGAATCGGCGCCGCCGGGTTTATTTTGGGAAACAAACAGGGAACGGTTGGGGGAGGGGCCGGACGCCGGAGCCCCCCCCGGGGCCTCGCGTGGGGCGGGGCCCCCCCGGACCCCTCGGAGCCCCTCCCGTGACTCACCCACAGCCGGGGGGGCCGCGGCCGCCGCTGCCGGGGCTCGCCCGGGACCGGGGGGAGTGCGGGGAGCAACGGGGAGCAGCAGCCGCGCCCCACAGCCCCCCCGGGGCCCCCAGAAACACCCCCGCTGCTCCCCCCAGCACCCCAAAAACCGCCCGTGCTCCCCCACTCCCTCCTAGCATTCCACACCCCCCGCCAGCCACGGTTCCAGCCGTGCTGGGGGTCCCCGCGCCCCCTCCCCAGATTTTGTGTACCCCCTCCGCGGGTTTCGGTGCTGCGGAAGATCCTGCGGGTCCCGGTGAGCTCGGGGAGAGCGAGCGAGGGACACGCGGGACCGGAGGGTCCGGGGGGCGTTGCAGGAGGGTCTCGGGGTGCGGGGGCCCGACCCCTGTTCCTGCTGAACTGAGCCAGTTTATCCAAAGCAACTGCAAATCAGCTCAGCGGGCACCGGGGGCGGCGCCCGGGAGGGGCCCAGGGGCTCTGGGGGGTCCTGGGGGTGCCCCAGGGTGTCAGGGCTGGCCCGTGGTCCCCGTGGGGTTCAGTGTCCAGTGGCACTCGGGGGTTGGGGGGGCCCCAGGGGAATTCAGGGGAACCCGGGGAGGGGCTCCAAGGGTTTTGGGGGCAACCAGGAGAGCCCCAAGGGTTTGGGGGGCCCCGAGGGGCCCCCGTTGTCTGGGCGAGGGGGGCGGGAGGCGGAACTTAGCCACTGTGAACACGGCGCGGCTGGACTCTGTTCACAGGTGGGCTAAGCCCTGCCCCCCGGCCCCCGAAACCCCCCAGCACCCCAAAACCACCCCCCGCCTCCACCCCGCACCCAAACTCCCCTAAAGTCCCCTCAAGCCCCCTTCAAAGTTCCCAGGACCCCCTCAAAGCCCTCCCCCGGCCCCCCCTGGCGTGGCGGTGGGGGCTGGGGCCCGTTGGAAATCCCTGGCAATGTGATTTTGGGCAAAAACGGTAAAAAATCCCATCGCCAGGAACCCCGGCGGGCAGCAGCGGGGGCTCAGACACCCCGGGGACGGTCCCGGTGCTCCCGCGGTGCCATCTCAGGGTCGCGGCCGGAGCCGGGTGCCACCTGTGGGAATGGGGACAGGTTAGTGGGGGGTCACCCTTGGGGGGCTCCAGGTGTTTTGGGGAGACCCGGGGGTGTCCCGGGCAGCAGAGTCTCTGTCAGAGGAGATGGGCACCTGGTGGCATTGGGCCTGGCCTGGGGGGACACGGGAGGGACTGGGACAGGACTGGGACTGGGCCACGGCACTGGGACATGGCTCTGGTGGCTCTCCCGGTCCCAGCGCCACAAGACCCGCACCAGTCCGGGGTGTGAAGCGTGTCCCCGGCGGTGCCACGTCCCCAGTGTCCCCTCAGTGTCCCCATGGCAGGACGGACACTCTGGGACCCCCTGGATCTCCCGAACCGGCGGGGACCCGCGCCCCCCGGTGCCATCAGTGTCACCGTGTCCCCGCCAGCCCGTGTCGGGACCCCGTGGCCCGTGGTCACACTGTCCCGATCCCGGTGTCCCCAGCACTGGTGGCCACGGTGGCCCCGGCAGTGGTGTCCCTGGTGTCCCCGGGGCCGGGGCTCTGCAGGCGCCATGTGGGACCCACGAGGCCCCGCCCGGTCGTGACATCAGCGTCGTCACGACAACGGGGCGACTTCAAAGGGAATCGGATGGAACCGGCCCAAAAAATGGGGGTAAACAGCGACGGCGGCACCGACACGGGGCCGGGGGGCCCGGGGGGACTCCGGGAGGGCTCGAGGGGTGCCCCGACCCCGGGTCCCCACTGCGGGGGTCGCGACAGTCGCGACGGTAACGGCCCCCCGGTGCCAGCGGGGCCCGGCTGTCCCCGGTGCCAGCGGTGGTGGCACCGACACGAGGCCGGGAGGGGTCCGGGAGGGCTCGGGGGTCCTGGGGGGTCGGGGGGTCTGGGGTCCCCAGGGGGGAGTTACAATGGTTGTGAAAGCAACGGCCCTTCGGTGCCACCAGCCCCGCTGGCACGGGGGGCGCAGCCCGGTGCCCCCCAGGTGTGGGGCGGGGGGCGACCTCGCGTCTGGGGGTGGACCAGATTTGGCCCCCCCCGGGTTTTGGGGTGTCTCCCCCGGTTTTTTGGGGGCCCCCCCCGGTTTTGGGGGCCCCTCCCGGAGCCCCCCCGGCGCCAGGGCGGTGCCGGCCCGGCCGCCCCGACCGGCTCCCGCGGCCCCGGGCGGGGGCGGCCCCGGCGGGGGGGCGGGGGGTGCCCGGTGCCAAAATTCCCACCTTCGTCCCCAAAACGGGAGTGGGAAAAGGCAGCGGCGCCGCCCGGCGCCTGCGGAATGCAGGAACAAGGGTGGGATGGGGGGGGCAGGGGGCTTTGGGGGGCTGAGGCTGGGGGTCCGCGGGCTGGGGGCTGATATCGGGGGGCGCTTTGGGGATCCGATGTCGAGGGGTCCGAGCGGTTGGGGGACTGAGGGGGTCCCCGCCTGGGTGTGTAGTGGGGGCGGGCGGCTCTGCGTGTTGGTGGTCCCAAGGCCAAAGGGCTGAGCCTGGGGGTGCCGTGGGTTCTGGGGGTCCCAAGGCTGGGGCGCAGCGGGTCCCGGGGGTCCCATGCCTAGGGGTCTGCGGGGCTGGGGGTCCAACGCTGGAGCCTGCTGCGGGTCTGGGGAGAACCAACACCGAGTGGGCTTGGGGGGTCCCAGGCCCGGGGGGTCCGTGGCTTTCGGGGGTCCCAGGCCGGGAGGGGTCTGGGATTTGGGGGTGTGATGCCAGGTGAGTCTCGGAGTTCCCAGACCGGAGGGGCTCTGTGGCTTTCGGGGTTTCCAGGCCGGGGGGGGGGGGGGTCTGGGATTTGGGGCTCCCTGGCCGGGGAGGGGCTCTGTGGGTTTCGGGGTTCCCAGGCCGGGGGGGGTCCGGGATTTGGGGTTCCCAGGCCGGGGCGGCTCCGGCGTCGCGCGGGCCAAGCGGGGGCGGGGGCGGGAAGGGGCCGCCCCGTCCGCGCCCGTCGGCGCCGGGGGGAAAGGATGAATCACCGCCCGGCGCCACCGCCCCCCCGGCCCCCCCGGCCCCCGCCCCGCCAGCAGGCCCGGAGCCCCGGGACCCCCCCCGGGACCCCCCGGGCACCTCTCGGACGCCCCGCACCCCCCTGCCCGCCCCGCGGCCGCCTCGGGCCGGCGATGGCCGTGGCGGTGCCGCCGCCGCCCCCGGGGGATCCGGAGGGATCCGGTGGGAGCTGGCGGGACCCCGCGGCCCTTCCCGCCATCCCCGCGCCGGGCACGAGGCCACGGCCGCGGCCCCTCTCCCGCCGCCCCGGAACCTTCCGGGGCTCCCGTGGGGCCGTTACTCACCGGGAGCGGCGGCCAGGGGTCCCGGGGGGCTCCGGGGGGGAGGCCGGGCCGGGGGGGGGGCTCCGGGGGCTCCCGGGGGCTCCCCAAGTCTCTGACTTTTACTCCAAGAAGGGAAACGCTTTTAAACGTTTCGCTCCGCCCCGGGAGCGACGAGGCCGCGGCGGCGGAGGGGAAGGGGGGGGGGAGGAGGGACCGGGGCCGCCTCCGCCCGCCCCGGGACCGCCCCGGGACCGCCCCGAGCCCGCACCCCCCCGCACCGAGCCCGCACCGGCCCCGAGCCCGCCCCGCCCCGGGCCCGGAGCCCCGCAATGCCCCGCAGCGGCGCCGGCACCAGAGCGGGTGGGCAAAGGAGCGGCGGCCGAGGAACCACGTGCCCCATGGAAAGGGGGCTTCAGAGCCCTGTGGCGAGGGCGTTCAGAGCCCGCTTGCACGAGTGATCTGTGCCCCGTGGCGAGGGGGCTCAGTGCCCCACGGAAAGGGCTCCTGGTGCCCCATGGCACGGGAGCTGTGTGCTCCGCAGACAGGGGACTGCGTGCCCCACGGCATAGGGGCCAAGTGCCCCACAGTTTAAAGGGGGTTTGGTGCCCTGTGGCACAGGATCTTTGCACCCCACAGTAAGCAGCTCCTGTGCCCCATGGCTGGGGGCGTGGGCACCCCACAGCGAGTGCCCGGGTGCCCCGTGGCCGTGGGGCGCCACAAGGCGCTGGCGGGGCCGGGGGGGCTGGGGGTCACCATGGCGATGCTGCACACACAGACATTAAACAGAGTTTTATATCGGAAGTAGCGAAACCACAACGCGTCACCGCGGCCGCGGCGCCAGCCCTGCCCCACACCCCGCAGCCCTACCCCACGGCCCAGCCCCACAGCAGTGCTGTCACACACCCTCAGCCCTGCCCCACAGGCCACCCTAGCCCCTGCCCCATAGACTGTCCCACAGCCCCCCTGCCCCACGGCCAGCCCTGCCCCATAGACTGCCCCACACCCCCCGTTCCAACCTGCCCCCCAGTAGTGGAGCAGGACGGGCACCCCAGTGCCCCCCAGTGCCTCCCAGAGTCCCCCAGGCCCTTCCTGGTCCCGCCCCACATCTGGCAGTGGCTGCACATCTGGGACAGAGCAACACCCCCCACCTTCGCCAGCTGCTAATTTTAAACACGGGACCCCCCCGGCCTCCCGCGGGCCCCCGGCCCCGCTCAGGGTCAGGCACAGAATGTGGAACACGGAACGGGGAACGTGGCACTGGGAACACGGGACATGGGAACGGGGAACACGGGACACAGAATGCTGACCACAGCGCATGGCACTGCCAACACGCAGCACACGCGTGTGCCCACACGTGGCTGTGCACACCTGCACATGCACGCACGGTTGCGCACACCTGCACATGCTTGCACACGCGTGTTCACACCCACACAGGCCCAGGGCAGGGTCCTGCTGACTGTGTCATGTTCCTGTCGGCCCCGCAGTGGCCTCAGTGTCCGTGCTGAGGCCCTGCTGGGACGGTGGTGGCCATGCCAGGTCCCTCTTTGTCACGAGTAGCCATGGTGGCTGTGCTGGCTTCCTGTGAGTCCCACGGTGGCCGTGCCGGCCCTGCTGGGTGCCCGTGCGGCCGTAGTGGCCGTGTGGGCTCCCTGTGGGCTCCCTGTGGCCCAGGGCTCGGCGATGCCCTTTCTAGGCAATGGCAGCAGCCGGGCCATCGCCCACGCGCCGCCGGCACATTCCTCCCGCCTGAGTCAGCCCGGCCGGGAGGAGCGGGAGCGGCAGCGGGGCCGGCACGGCCCGGGCACGGCACAACAGGGCACGGCATGGCACTGACACAGGTGTCACCGCCGTGGAACAGCAGGGCACGACACGGCAGTGACACGGGTGTCACCGGCACGGAGCAGCAGGGCACGGCGTGGCACTGACACGGCTCAACATGGCACGGGCATGGCTGTCACCAGCACGGAACAGCAGGGCACAGCGTGGCACTGACACGAGTGTCCTGGCATGGCACGGCCACGGACCAACACGGCACGTGTGTGTCACTGACACGGCACAGACACGGCACCACACTCGTGTGCCCTGGCACTGGGGGAACTGGGAGCACTGGGCTCAGGGCACTGCAGGGACTGGCAGCCCTGGACCTTGGCACTGCAGGGACTGGGAGCACTGGGGGGGGCACTGGGCCGGGATTTCCCTTTCCTCCCCCCCACGCTCCCTCCCGGCTCCTTCCTTCCTCAGCCGGGGCCATGCCTGGACGCCCCAGATCCACTGGATCCCCTCAGATCCCGGGGACACCCCAGACCCCCCCAGCACCCCCAAGCACCTCCGCCTTGTGTCCCCCCTCCAGGGGCCCCGAGGGGCTGCGGTGCCTTTGCTGGGAAGTGGGGCTGGGGGCTGTGGGTCGGTGGGGGGCAGAGCTGTGGTCTCGGTGGGTCCCGACGTGTTCCTGTCGCGGGTCCCGGCGTTGCCGTGCGACGTTGTTTTGGCGGGGCTGAGTCACAGCCGTGACTCACCGGCAGCCCCGGACCGGCACCACCGGGCGGGGCCGCAAGAGGCGGCCCTGCGGGGGCCGGGGGTAGCCCAGGGGGGCGTCCCTGGGGAGGTGTCCCCCGGGGGGGAGGGCCCAGGGGGTGTCCCCGGTGGGAGGATGCCCGGCCCCTTCCAGGGCACGAGGCAGAGGGGTGATGGGCACCCGTCACCCCTCCCTGCACCCCCAGACCCGCCTTCGCCCTGAAGTCTCCCCGAATCTTTGTGCTCCCCCCAGATGCGCCCGCTGCGGTGGGGAGGGCCCCGGGGGACCCCGATGCCGCGGGGGAAGGGGGCAGGAGGCCCTGGGGGCCCCCGGTGCCGCGGGTGGGGGGTACGGGGGGGGTGAGTCAGGGCCCAGCCACGAGCCCGTGACTCACCCTGGGGTGGGATCGGCGGGTCCGGACAAAGGCGCTTTCACAGGAATGGGCCCCCTCGACACCCCCGCAGACCCCCCCAAACCCCTAGGGCCCCTCCCGGGTGTCTGGGGGGGCATCGCCCTCTCCCCGTGTACCCCTCCCCCCTCTCCCGTCCCGGCGTCAAGCCCCGACTTGTAGGGGCCGGTGAGTCACCGCAGCCGGGCGGGGCCAGGCCGGGGGTTGTGGCATTGCTGGGGGCACCGAGACCACCAGGAGGGGCCGTCGGGACCCCCGGGACAGGGCACAGGGACCATCGGGACCCCCGGGACCGCCAGGGCGGCGGTGCTGCGGTGGCCCGGGGATGCGGCGGTGGAGCGCACGTGCCACCGGCTGCTCCCGCACGTGCCACGAGCGGCCCCACCGGGCCCCGCTTCCCGTGCCTCAGTTTCCCCGCTCACATCGTGACAGACTGTGCCGTGCACGAAGCCCCGGCGCTTCCCAGCTATCTCGGGGGGAGGCTGCCGCGCTGGCTGGGGTCCGGGGGAGGGAACAAGGAGCTCCGTGTCCCCAGACCCCCCGAGCCCCCCGGCCGGGCGCGCAGGGGTTAACGGCGGCCGCGGCCCCTTTAAAGGGGCGGGGCGATGCCGAAAGGGGCGAGGCACGCCTGCGGGGGGGCGGGCGGCCAATCAGCGCCGGGGGGAGGGGCGTGCGGCCAATGGGCGGGGCCGGACTGAGCTGAGCCCCCCCACCCCCCCAGAGCCGGGGACTCGGGGACACCTGGGGACACCGGGGGACACCGGGGGACAGCTGGGGACACCGGGGGACATCCGGGCACACCTGGAGACACCCGGGGACACCCGGGCACACCTGGGGACACCGGGGGACACCTGGGGACACCCGGGGACACCTGGGGACACCTGGGGACACCCGGGGACACCTGGACACACCCGGGGACACCGGGGGACACCCGGGCACACCTGGGGACACCCGGGGACACCTGGGCACACCGGGGGACACCCGGGGACACCTGGGGACATCTGCGGACACCCGGGGACGCCCGGGCACACCTGCGGACACCCTGGGACACCTGGGGACAGCCGGGCACACCTGGGGACACCCGGGGACACCTGCAGACACCTGGGGACACCTGCGGACACCCGGGGACACCCGGGAACACCGGGGGACACCCGGGGACACCTGGGGACATCTGCGGACACCCGGGGACGCCCGGGCACACCTGCGGACACCCTGGGACACCTGGGGACACCTGTGGACACCTGCGGACACCCGGGGACACCCGGGCACACCTGGGGACACCCGGGGACACCTGCAGACACCTGGGGACACCTGCGGACACCCGGGGACACCCGGGGACACCTGGGGACACCCGGGGACACCTGCGGACACCTGGGACACCCGGGTACACCCGGGCACACCTGGAGACACCCGGTTAGGGAGGGATCCTGGCGGGATCGCAGAGGGATCCCTGCGGAGAGGGAATGCCAGGAGCAGGGTCGGATCCCGGCAGAGATGGAGAGCAGGTCTGGATCCCTGGTCCCGCTGGGCGATGAGGGATGAGGCGGGATCCCCACAGGAGGGATTACATGGACAGATCCTGGATCCTGCCGGAGAACAGGGGATGAGACCGGACCCCAGATTCCAGGGGGGGACGGACAGGTCCCGGGTCCCGCAGGCAGGTGAGGGGTGAGGCTGGATCCCGGCTCCTGGTGGATGGAGGATGGTATTGGATCCGCTGTCCCACCAGGGGATGGGGGACAGTGTCAGATCCCAGATCCTGCCAGTGAATCCCAGTGCCGCAGAGGCTGTCGGTGAGTTTGGGGTAAAATCACCGACTTCGAGTGTGTCCTGTGGCCCCCTGGATTATCCCGAGGATCCCGGTGATCCTCACTAGGGAGGAATTTCCCGAACCCCTGGATTCCCCCCGGCAGGAGCAGTCAGGAGGTTCCTGTCCGATGCCAGTGCCCCGCAGGTACAGAGCTTCTAAAGTACCCAAAATCCCTGATCTTCCCCTAAAGTCCAGGTGCTCCCGGGATTCCTGGGATGCCCAGAGGCAGGGCGGCCTTCAGTCACAGCGATTTACCTAAATTGCGGTGATTAACCCCAGCCCATAAATGGCTGTGATTTACCGAAATTCCAAAATCGCGGCGCCTCTCCGTCTGAAGCGGACGGCGCAGACGTCCCCAGCAGCCGGGCCCAGGCGCTTCCTTCGGCCACGTGCTGCGGGAACTGGGAGAGCACGTGGAACTGCGTCCAGCGAGCTTCGGACAAAGCACGTGGTGTCCAGCCTCACACCATCAGGAACACTGGCGGGATCAGCCCCACGCCACACCGGGAGCACCGGGAACACCAGCAGCAAGGAGCCACCTGCAGCCACGCGCCGTGCAGGGAGCACCAGTGGCGCGAGAGGTGACGCCTGTCCCCACCCCACACCCGGAGC
Organism: Eopsaltria australis; assembly: GCA_034509425.1. NCBI lineage: Eukaryota > Metazoa > Chordata > Aves > Passeriformes > Petroicidae > Eopsaltria > Eopsaltria australis. Next base: position 22,236 of record JAVTVJ010001838.1, read on the forward strand.
ACCGCAACGCTCTGGTCTCCAGCATCACACTGGAGGCACGAGAGCCCCGTGGTATCCCAGCCCACACTGCACTGGGAGCACTGGGATCCCCATCCCGTTGCCTGGCATGGAACCCACAGGTCAGTTTGACATGTGGCGGGACTATCTGGGGCTGGCAGCCATGGTGGCCCCGCTCCCCCATGACCCCGCAGGCCTGGGGGACCCCTCAGCACCACTGGGCCCCCCAGCTCCGTGTGTGGGGGCAGCTGCAGGTCCGGGGTTGGCTCCAGGTCCGGGGTTGGCTCCAGCTCTGGGGCCATCTCCAGCTCTGGGGCCATCTCCAGCTCTGGGGCCATCTCCAGGTCTGGGGCCATCTCCAGGTCTGGGGTCAGCTCCAGGTCTGGGGCCATCTCCAGGTCTGGGGCCATCTCCAGGTCTGGAGTCAGCTCCAGTTCTGGGGTCGGCTCCAGCTCTGGGGTTGGCTCCAGGTGTGGGACGGGCTCCGCGTGCGGGGCCGGCTCCCTGTGCCAAGCCAGCGGCTCCGCGCGCGGCGCTGGCTCCGTGCTCGTTCTGCCAGCACAACGGGGAGGCCCCGGGCGTGTACCAGAGCCACAGCCTGCGGGACGCCCAGGGCCACCTGCAGTGCCCGGTGCTGCGCAGCTACATCTGTCCCCAGTGCGGGGCCACGCAGGACCAGGCCCACACGCGCCGCTTCTGCCCCCGCACCCACTGCGGCTACATCTCCGTCTACTCCCGCCCAGCGCGTGCCAGGAGTGCCAGGAGGAAGCAGGGGAACACCAGGAAGTAGCCGAGGCATGGAGGAGCCGGTGTCGTGGCGCAGGTATCGGGGGGGTGCGGTGTGCTGGCGATGCCGTGGCAGATGCGGCATATCCAAGCCCAGCTGCAGCCAAACCTGGGTTTTGCCAGATTCCCATGAGGAATCTTGTCAGGGAATCAGAGCTACCAAAGGAGGGCACCAGGAAACAGGTGACAGATGACATTGGGAAGTAGCGCAGGGATGTCCCCATGCAGGTACTGAAGGGTTTCTGGATCCAAGCCTGGATTTAGCCAGACCAGGATTCCCATGAGGGAATCTCACCAAGGAGCCAGAGCTCAAGGAAGGAGGGGGTACTGGGAAACAGGCGACATAAGGAAGGAGACATGCTTGGAGCCTGGATTTATCCAGGACGGGATTCCTGCAAGGAATCCCATCAGGGATTTGGCACTAATCATGGGGTGCATGCTGGTGCTTCCTGGTGCTCCCGCCTCTCCCGGCTTCTCTTCCAGGGACCTCCTCAGAGGATGAGACCGCAGCTCAGCGCTTCCCACTGGGACCAGTCTCCCCAGTTTGTGCGGCTTTGTGCCGCCTCTCGATGCCATGGGACCCTGCAAGAGTCACTCTGGCCAGATCCGGGCGCTGCCAGCGGGGCCAGTTCTGTGTCTTGTGTTACGTTTGGGTTTTGAGTTACGAGTTTTGGTTAATCCCAGGCTGAGAAGGGGCCGGTGCTCCAGGTGCTGGAGCCGTTACTGGATGTTCTGGGTTGGATTGTTGAGTTTTGGTTAATCCCAGGCCAGGAAGGGACTGGGAGGGGGCGGGTGCTCCAAGGGTTGGGACCTTTATCTGAGCACCAGAGCTGTTACTGAGTGTTTTGGGTGGGATTTGTTCACCCGTGACGGCGTGAAGAGCCTGGCAGCCAGTGCTGGAGCCGTTCTCCAGTTGAAGAGTGGTTTATTCCTGTTGTTTCCATCAATAAATGGTTATTCCTATGTCCCTACCCCTCTTTCCAGCGGCTGCCACTGGGCACTGGCCGCTGGCCACGCCGTGGCTTTGGCCTCCGGAGCAGCTCCAGTCCCCGGCGGGCGCCCATGGCCAGGCGGCTGTGGGGGGACACAGGCATCACCCATGGGTGCTGGACCCCTGATCCCAGGGAAATCCACACGGATTTGGGACTTACTTGAGGTCTGAGAGTTCCCGGATCAGCCCGCAGATGACATCGCTCGCGTCCGCCGGCTCCATGGCTCTGGCACTGCTGGAAGAAGGAGAATCAGGACCTTCCCACTCCCCAAGTCAGGAATTCTAGTAAAAATCCGGATTTTATTCCTGCAGTAGGGTCTAGATCCACCCACCTTTCCCATGGTTGTACTGGACTGTTCCCTGTGGATCCAGTTTGGATCCGGCCTGTGTTGTCCCATGGATGCTGCCCAGTGGAATCTGGGAATGGCTGCAGGAAAGAAAGGAGCTGGAGCCGGAGCCCAAGGGGATGGGGAGGGTCCCAGTTTGGGTGGGAGGGGTCTCTGGATCCCAGCCTGGGGAGGGGGTGTCCCTGGGTCTCAGTCTGGGTGGGGAGGCCTCATCCCAGCTGTACCTTCTCCGTCGGGAGTTCTGGGCTGGTCCATTCCCTGTGGTCCTGGGGCTTGGTGCTGGTGGCCACTGGATCCAGTCCTGGTGTCGCCATACTGGAATTCCCACCCTCAGCATTCCAGCTCTGGGAATTCCTGCTCTCTGTGTCCCCTCCACCGTGCTGGGGATCTCTGGGACCATCCGGGGACCCTGTGTCCATGCTCGGGGCAATCCCAGTGCCACATCCCTCCTCCAGGGCACCTCCTTCCCCCTCTGCCGCTGCATCCGGCACCTCTGAGCTCCCAGCGGGGGCCGCGTCTGTCCCCGTGTCCTCAGGGCTGGATCCCTGTGCTCCACAATTCCCTTGTTTCGGTGATCCCGGCTGATTCTCTCCTGCCCCATCCGAAATTCCCTGTTCCACTGGCTCCAGCTGCTCCTCTCTTGCCCCATCTGCCTCTGAAATTCCTGGTTTCGCTGACTCTGGATGTTGCTCTCTTGCCTCATCCAAAATTCCGTGTGTTGGTGTTTCCAGCTGCTCCTCTACTGCCCCAGCCACCTCAGAAATTCCTGGTTTTGGTGATTCCAGCTGATCCTCTCCTGTTCCATCCAAAATTCCCAGTTTCATTGACTCTAACTGCTCTTCTCCTGCCCCATCTGCCTCTGAAATTCTCAGCTGGGGTGACTCCAGCTGCTGCTCTCCTGCTCCATCCCCCTCCAAAATTCCAGCTTGGGATGATTCCAGATGATTCTTTCCCATTCCATCTGAAATTCCCTGTTTTGGTGATGGCGGCCGCTCCTCTCCTGCCCCATCCAAAATTCCATGTTTTGGTGTTTCCAGCTGCTCCTCTCCTGCCTCCAAGGTTTCCAGCTGAGATGATTCCAGATGATTCTGTCCCATCCCATCTGAAATTACATGTGTCACTGCCTCTGGGGGCTCTTCTCCTCCTCCATCCACCTCCAGAATTCCCAGTTTTGGTGATTCTGAACAATTCTCTCCTGCCCCATCCAAAATTCCTGGTTTTGGTGACTCCAGCTCATCCCCTCCTGTCCCATCCACTTCCAAAATTCCCAGCTGGGGCAATTCCAGATGATTCTCTCCCATCCCATCCGAAATTCCCTGTTCCGGTGATCCTGGTGTTCTGCCGCCTTTGATTCCCTCGTCTTTCCCTTCCTGAAAAAACACGTTAAAAAGCTCAGTTTGAGGAGTTTTTCCCTCTGCTGAGTGTGAACACCATGCTGGAGGTTTTCCATACCTGCAGGGATCCAGCTCCGTGCTCTCCCACAGTGATTCCCTCGGGATCTGCCTCGCTGTTCCTGCTGTTGGACCCAGCAAATCCCATGGATCCGGATGGATCCAGCCCAGGTCACTCCGCCCCAGTCCCCTGACGTTACCTCGCCTGGGGATCCATCCCAGCAGGATCTGCACTGGGATCATTGCTCTGGGGAGGAACGGGCACGGCCGAGCTGGCAGCTCCTGGCACTTCCTGAAGGATCCGCTTGGCTTTGGGAGCATGGAATTTCCTGTCGCCTGTTGTGGGGGGGAAGGCAATCCCAGTTTGGACGTGGGGAAGTCCCAGTTGGGTGGGGAAGGGTCATTTTGGGCCCAAACTGGGACATTTGGGCATAACTCCTGTTACCTGGGAGTGGGCGGGCCCTGCGTTTTCCCATCCCGGCGCTGCCTGGGAGGGACATGGAGCAGCCCCAGATTACCCCAGCTCCCCATTACTCCCACCCCTCTCATGCCCCCTCTTTCCCCTCAGGCCCCAGCAGCCATTTCACCCCCCAGCCCTCTACCCTGCAAGCCCAGTCAATATCCCCCAGCTCCCCAAAAGGCACAAACGCAACATAAGGCCTCAAACCCTCCGGGCCTGAGGTGAAAATCGTGGAATTTCCATCGATTTCCACCCCATTTCCACCTTGGGGCATTCTGCCCACCGTCCCCCCTCACGCTTTTCCCGCCTTTTCCCCGCGAGCGGGGCACGCCGGGAGATGTAGTTCTGCTCCCGCGCCGCAGAGGATTTTGCGACAGCGGCTTTTGCGACGGCGGTGCTGTAAAGCGCGGGGTGTTGACAGCTGCCGGCGGAGCAGGAAGTGAGTGAGGATAAACCGGGATAACCGGGATAACCGGGATAAATCGGGATCACCGGGATCGCCGGGATCGCCGGGATCGGGGGTGAGGGGCGGCGGAGAGCTGGGGGTGACGGCGCCCTGTGGGGTGCTCTGGCGGGGGGAACAGGGGCGGCGGGGCCTTGCGGGCGCGGCCGGGGCGGCGGCGGCGGGGCCTCGTGAGGAGCGGGGGACAGCGGGGCCTCTGAGGGCTCCGAGGCGGGCTGGGGCATTGAAGGGGGCTCGGAGGGGCTCGCGGGGGGCCGGGGGGACGCGGGGGCTCAGCTCAGGCGCGGTTCCCCCCCAGCTCGGCCCGGCGGGACGCGGAGCCATGAGCCGAGCGCGGAGGGTCCCGGGCCGGGGGGCCGCCATGGCCAGGCAGGTGCGTGCGACCCCCGGGACCCCCTGCTCTGGATCCCGGGGGGTCCCATCCTCCCCTCCACGGGCTCCTGGAAATTCCCCCTCTGCTCCACCACTTTCGAGGATCCCCTGCTCTGGATCTGGGGGGAATCTCCTCCTCCGGATCCCGGGATCCCCTCGCTCCCCCCCCAGCCCTGTCTGCCCCCCTCAGATGGGGCTGCTGGCGGATCCCGGCGCGGGAGGGAGTCCGGGGGATGCCGGCGGTGACGGGGACGCGGCGCTGGAGGCTGAGCTGCTGCTGCTCCTGGGGGGCCGGGAGGCGTCGGAGGGGGGGGAGCCGCCCCCGCCCCCCCAGCAGGGTAAATCCCCCTCCCCTTGCCTGGACACCTTCGGTCGGGGATCGATTTCCCCCCTAAAGGGTTTCTGATCCCACCCCCACCCAGCTCTGGCAACAGTCGAGGCCCTGGCGCAGCTCTGCCTCCGGGACCCCCCAGAGGAGGAGGAAGGGGAGGAAGGGGAGGAAGATCTGGAGAACGAGGAGGAGCTGCTGGTGAGGGGGGACCGGGGGAGGGTCCTGAGCCTGGACAAGGGGATCCCTGCCCCAAGAAAGGGCTGATTCCCAGAATTCCTGAGCAGGCAGAGCTGCAGGAGGTGCTGGAGGAGGGGTCCGGGAGCGCAGCCGCTGTGGAGACCCCACAGGTACAGCCCGGGTGACCCCAGCGCCGATCCCGGTCCTGATCCCGATCCCGGGTGGGTCCCGCGGGGCCATCCCGCTGATCCGGAGTTCCCTCAGCAGCCCGTGGGTGCCGGGGCTCTGCTGGCCGAGCTGGCGGAGCGGGCGGAGCTCTACCGGGCAGCCCTGGGGACGGAACACGGGAACGGGGCCCGGGCCCGGCGCCTCCAGCGCGGCCTCAAGGTGAGTCCGAGCCCCTGACACTGGGCTCCGGCCACACCCAATCCCTCTGCCCTTAAAACCCCTGGAATAACCTGGGGTTCATGCTGTTTTTCCCAGAGCTGAGCAGCTTGTCCCAGTTCTGAACACGGTTGTACCCAGTTTTGCCTGAATCTGAGCAGTTTTATCCTGTTTTCTCCAGTTTTGAGCCCAGTTTTATCTCACTTTTCCCACTTCTGACCAGTTTTATGCCAACAAAATTCCATTTCGTTCCATTCACTTACATCGTTTTATTCCATCCATTTTCTTTCATTCAGTTCTGAGCCCTGTCCTATCCTATTTCCTGATGGCAGATCCCTGTTTTACCCCATTTTTCCCAACTCTGCCCCCATTTCACCCCACTCCTCCCGGTTTTCACCGTTTCCCCCGTTCCCCTTTGCCCCCAGACCCTGGAGCAGATGCTGGAGTCCGTCCGGAGCGGGAAGCGGATCGACGAGGCCGAGATTCCGCCTCCGGTGGCTGTGGGGCAGGGCAGAGGGGCCCCTGAGCCCCAAATGCAGCCCCCCGTGAACCCTGAGCCCCCAGTGCAGCCCCCTGCCCCTCCACAGACCCCCCCAGCCCCTGATCCCTGCCCGGATCCCTGCCCGGATCCCGCTCGGAGGCGGCGCTCCGGGCGCAGCTCCAGCAGCTGCAGAAGGAAGCACTGGCGGCCAAACGCCGCGGGGACACGGCCACGGCCCTCGGGCACTTCCGGGCGGCCAAGGTACATCCAGGATTCCCAGAATCCCCCCAGATCCCTCTGTTTCTGGGCCCTGCTGCCGTGCCAGAATTCCCGTTTTCCCGTGGTTTTCCAGAGGCTGGAGGCGCAGCTGGAGGCGCTGGGGCAAGGCCGTGTTCCACCAGCCCCTGGTGAGACCCCGATCCCAACAGACAGAGTTTGAGCCCCTGTTTTGGGGGATAAAAACCAAGGGCATCCCGGTGGGATCTGGCTGCTCCCTTCCTGCAGATGCACAGCCGGAGGAGCCGAAGGCACCCGTGCCGAGGGATTCGCCAGCGAGGGATCCCCCGGACACCAATCCAGCCCCTCCTGCTGCAGGTCAGCCTCGGTCGCTCCCTGGGAGGGGGAACGGGGAGGAAAAGGGGGATCTTGGGGGATTTTTCCCGTTTTTCCCGCCGCAGAGCCGCCCCGGGCCCCACGGGACGTGCGGGAGGCGCTGGAGCAGCGCATGGAGCGGTACCGGGCGGCCGCAGCCCAGGCCAAGGACAGCGGGGACGCCAGGAAGGCGCGGATGCACGACAGGATCGTCAAGGTGGGAGAGCCCCATCCCAGAGCAGCGATTCCAATCCCAGGACAGGGATCCCAGTCCTGCCCTGGGGCCAGTCCTGTCCTCGTCTGGGTGCTTCCAATCCCAGAATGGTCATCCCAGTGCCACCATGATGGTCGTGGTCCCAGTCTCCCCACAATGACACCAGTCCCTCGGTGGTGCTCCCAGTGTGGCCCCAGTGCTCCCAGTCCCCCTTTGGGTGTCCCCTGACACCCCTGTGCCCCCCCAGCAATACCAGGCCGCCATCCGTGCTCACAGCGCCGGCAAAGCCGTGGATCTCTCGGAGCTGCCAGTTCCCCCGGGTACGTTCCTGCTTCCTAACCCACGGTGGGGGGGGAACAGTGGGGCTGGGAAGCTCCCATTCCCACTGGGATTCCCCCCTTTTCCAGGCTTTCCCCCCATCCAGGGCACAGAGACCCCGTCAGAGCCGAGCATTTCTGGGATGCTGGAGGCGGCCTTGAGGCTGACAGGGCCGGAGCAGGAGGGAGAGGAGGAGGAGGAAGAGGAAGAGGGGGGCACCAAGGTGGGATTTGGGGGTCCAGGGAGTTTGGCAGGGTCAGGACATTCCCAGTGATTCTTACCAACACCATCATCCCATTGCTCCTGGTCCAGCCCAGCACCCCCCCTGCGCCCCCTCCCAAACAGCCGCCACCCCCCCGGAATTCCCAACCGGCTCCCAAACCTGCTGGAAAAGGTACGGGAGGGACTGGGGGTGGGGGTGGTGGGGTGCAGGGAGCAGCCTGACCCCCCTGTGGGATGGCTGGGGGCTCCCTGACCCCCCTGGGGGCTCCCTGACCCCCCTGTGGGGTGGCTGGGGGCTCCCTGACCCCCGTGTGGGTCGTGCCCCCTCTCAGCCCAGCAGCAGCTGGAGTTCCTGGAGCTGCGGCGGCGGCAGCTGGCACAGGCCGCGCTCCGGGCCAAGCGCCGCAATGACCTGGAGGGGGCCAAGCTGCTGCTGCGCCGGGCCAAGGGCATCGAGGGGCTCATCGGGGCCGCCCGGGGGGGGCTCCCTGTGGACATTGCCCAGGTGAGGTGGCCGTCCCTGTGTCTGGTCCCAGCTCCCACCCTGTCCCCAGTCCCATCCCAGCTCCTGTCTCCTCGGGGATCTCACTCCTTGGATCCCGCGGGATCCCAAACCCCTGCCACAGGTCCCGGAGGTGCCCCTGGATGGGGCTGAGTTTGAGCTGGGGCCAGGCCGGGGGGTCCCGATGCCCCCCGAGGCTGCCAAGACCTTCCTGCAGCTGGCGGGGGCTCTGCGGAAGCAGCACCAGGTGCGTGTGAAACCCCCAAAAATGGGGGACCACCAAAAAAGGGGGGGAACCCCAAAACACAGGGTAGTATCCTAAAAACCAGGGGGGTATCCCCAGGAATTGAGGGAACTGTGGGAACACTCCCAAGGGGGGCTCTAGAATGTCAGGTGGAAAACTTCCTCCTCTTCCTCCTTTTCCTCTTCCCTGTCTCCTTTTTCCTCTTTTTCTTCCTTTTTATTTATCTTCCTTTTTCCTTTTCTCTTGTTCATTTTTCTTTTTTCTTTTTTCCTTCTTTTCTTCTTTCTCCTTTTCCTCTTCCTCCTCTTTTTCTGCCTTCTTCCTCATTCTTTCTCTTCCTCCTCTTCCTCCATTCCCTTTGCTCCCCCAGATGTGTCTCACCTATTCCCGACAATTCGCTCAGCTGGGGAACATCTCGGAGACCACCAGGTGAGGTCTGGGCTGTGGGGGACATAGGATCTTCCTCCTCCCTTGAGGAAGAGGAGGCTGATCCCAGGGGAGGGGTCCCAGTGCTGGGGCAGGGGGGTCACCTGTCCAGGTGTGTCCTGCCAGGTGTGAGGCGCTGGCCGAGGAATGCCGGCGGCACATGGAGACCCTGCGGAGGGAGCACAGCCGGGGGGCGCCCCCTCCAAAGGCCCGCTACGAGCAGAGAACCTTCAGTGTCGTCAGGTGAGGGGCAGGGGGCTCACCTGGGGGGCTCCTGGGGTTGGGGAACACCTGGGAGGGAAAAGGGTGGGACACTTGGAGAGGGAAAGGTGTGGGGCACATCTGGGGTGGGGGTGGCACACCTGGGTGGGGGGGTTTCATCCAGGGAGGTGTGACAGGTTCCCCCCTTCCCCTTCCCCTGCAGGATGTTCCCAGAGCTGAGCAGCAGCGACCTGGAGCTGGGAATAGAGAGAGGGATTGGCCTCCCAGTGCCTGCAGGTGAGAGACTGGGGGAGCTGGGAATGGGGATGGGGAAGTGGGAATGCAGAGCTGGGAACAGGGGTGTGGCTGCGGGGCCCCTGCACGCCCGGTGCTCTGTGTCCCCCCCGCCGTGTCCCCCCAGGTGTGGCCCCTGGTGACCTGGACACCTTTGTGCGCTTCGAGTTCCCCCACCCCAGTGCGGTGAGTGGAGGCCCAGTGACCCCCCCGTGTCCCCCCCCCGTGTCCCCAGTGCCTGCTCGGGTCCCCTGGGACCCCCCCCTATTGTCCCTGACCTCCCCCCGCAGGAGGAGGCACAGCGGGACAAGACCAATGTCGTCAAAAACACGGATTGTCCTGGTAAATCCTGGGAACTGGGGGGGCGTGGGGAGCGTCACCGGAGCTGGGATGTCCCCGGGGGTTGTCACTGACTCTCCGCCCCCCTCCCCAGAATTCCGGGCGCGGTTCCGGCTGCGGCTGCTCCGGGGGCACCGGGGGCTGCGGAGGCTCCTGAGCTCCCGCGGGATCAAGTTCGAGGTGACCCAGAAAGGGTACGGGGGGAATTTGGGGAGATGGAGGAGGGAACAACGTGGGAAACCTCATGGAAAACCCCATAGGAAATACGGGAAATGTAGGAAATAACTCGGGAAATGACACAGGAAATGTGGAAGATGCAGAGAATAGTCAAAGTGGCATAGGAAACATGGAAAGTACAGAAAACAGGGAAAACGGCGCAGGAATTGTGGAAAATACAACGGGAAATACAGAAAATATGGAAAATAACACAGAAAATGCATAAAAAGGAAAGAGAAACACAGAAAATACATAAAAAGGAAAGAGAAAATATAGAGAAGAGCATAGAAAACACGGAACACGAGCTGGAAAAGCCACGTGTCCAGGTGAAGAAGTGCCAGAGGCGGTGGGAGGCGACTCTGAATTGCAGCAATTCCCGAGTTTTTCGGGACGTTCGTGGGGCAGGGATTGATGGCCCCCCTGCTGTTGGGATCCCGGCTGGATGCCGGCGATCCCGACCCCTCGGCCTGATCCGCAGGGGGCTGTTCCGGCCGGAGCGGGCTCTTGGCTCGGCGCAGCTGCGGCTCGAAGGGCTGGAAGGGGCTTGCGAACTCCGGGAGCAGCTGGAGGTGAGGGGGGCCCGTCCCGCTTCCCTGGCATTCCCGATCCCGGCGCTTCCCGGTGTTCCCATGGCAGCTCATTCCTGCTCCCAAGCGCTTCCCAGCGCTCCCCAGGACATTCCCGACCCCAGCATTCCCACCGTGCCCACCGATCCCCGCGCTCCCGGTGTCCGCAGCTGCTGGACGGGCGGCGCCGGACGGGCGGGCGGCTGGAGGTGTGGGTGCGGATCCGGGAGCCCCTGGGCGCGCAGCGGCAGCTGGAGCCGCGCTCCGAGCGCTGGCTGGTGCTGGAGCCGCGAGCCGAGCCCTCGGTGAGTGCGGGGACCCCGCTGGGAGCCCGCGGGGTGGGCGGGGGGATCGGCCTGGGGTAACCCAGAGCTCCTCCCGGCTCAGGTCGCCGTGCCCAAACCGTCAGTGGCGGCCCCGAAGGACGGGAACAACAGGTGAGGGGAGGGGGAGGACTGGGAGTGCGGAGGGAACGCCGGCAATTCCAGGGGGGATTGTCACTGCCAGGGGAGAGTTGGGGGCGGGGAGCTCTGGGACCCCCCTGGGATCCCCCATTCCCCTCCTCAGTGTCCGGGGGCCGCACGGGGTCTTTCCGGGCTCTCCGCCCCTTTATTTCGTGTTCGCCCCACCCCGATCCCCCTTCCCAGGTCCGTCCCGACATTCCCGAGCCTCAACCTGCTGCTGTTTGACCGGGAGCGGCTGGAGCGGAAGGTGAGGGAGCGGTGGCGGTGCTTGGGGGGACAGGAAAGCCCGGGGAGCCCCCGGGGATGCCCCTGACCCCCCGTTTGTCACCCCTCTCCCCCAGATGGTGCCGTTCGGCCGCGCCGGGCGCCCGGTGCCCCCCGAGCTGCGGCAGCAGCACCAGGATCTGCTCCGGCGCATCCAGGGGCTGCGGACACGGCTGCAGGGCGGGGACCCCCACTTCCGCATGGGTGAGGGGGAGCTTGGGCTGCCCTGAGCCCCAGAATCCTCGTTTGTCTCGGATTTCCCTCGTGTATCCCGGTGCGTTATCCCGCTGCATCCCGGTTTTTCCCGCTTCCAGAGTACGCGGAGCACCTGGAGCGGCACCTGCGGCTCTACACGGAGGCTGCGCGGCGCCTCGGCACCCAGGGAGAGCGGGTGAGCCCCGAACGCGGAGACCCCAGACACCCCCAGACCCTCCTCGACACCCCCAAACTCCTGCTGCCCCCCCCAGTTCCTGCTGTCCCCCAACCCTGGTGCCCTGTGGGTGCTGTTTTGGAGCCCCCCCTGATTCCCCCCCACAGGAGGCAGCCAAGGAGGCTCTGTACAAGCGGAACCTGGTGGAGAGCGAGGTGAGGAACCTGGGGGGTGGAATTTGGGGGTCCTTCGGCCCCCCCTATCCCCCCCCCTCCCTCACTGCCCTCTTCTCTTCCAGCTCCAAAAGCTCCGTGGATGAGTCCCCCCCGCCTTGTCCCCCCCTCCTGGGGCTGGGACCACGCGGGGTTCCAGGGAGGCTCAGAGGACCCCTCCCCCTGTCTTGGGGGGGCTCTGGGAACAGCCCCCCCGTGCCCACTGTGACAATCACAGGGATCAGAGCTGCTACATCCCCCTCCCCCCCGGGGTGACACTGTCCCCTCCCCCCCCCCAGTGACAGGGTGATTCCAATCCCCCACAATGACAGGGTGACACTGCCCCCCCCAGTGACAGGGTGACACTGCCCCTCCCCCACAATGACAGGGTGACACCGGCCCCCCCCACAATGACAGGGTGACACTGACACGGTGACACTGACTCCTCCCCACCCGGGTCCCCGTGTTCCTCCAAGCACTTTTTCCCCACTCCCCGTGTCCCCCCCACCAAAGCGGATCCCCTCCAAGTGCCTGTAGGGGAGGGGCTGTTCCGGGCTCTCACAAATTATAAAGTTTTTAAGAAGAAAAACGCGGGTTTTGGTGACTGCCGATGCGCGCCATCCCCGAGTTGTCAATCACGGCAGCGGCCCCGCCCCCTCCCCGGGACCGCCCCCGCCGCTGCCTCGTCTCCATGGCAACCCCGCCAGAACGGACGGGCGCGGGCACCGGCCAATCGCATGGCGGGCGCTGCAGTCCCGTTGGTCCCAAAGCCGCGCCGAGGCGGGGCGCGCTGCGGAGTGACGGGCGAGGCAGCCAATGGGACACCCGGGGTGCTCGTCGCCGGCCATTGGGAGCACGGTGTGGGCGGGGCGGCGGCGGCGTGCGGCGCGCCGGAAGCGGCCGGTCCAGGAAAATGGCGCCGAGCTCGAAAGCGGAGCGGGCCGGCCCCGGGGGGAAACGGGGGGCGGCGGGGGGGGCCGGGCCCGGGGCCGCGCCCCGGGGCCGCCGCGAGCATCTCGTGAGGCAGCTCGACCGCGTCCGGGTGAGCGGAGGCGGCTGAGGGGACGGTGGGGGCCTGGGGGAGGGGGTTCTGAGGGGGCCCTGGTGTGGGACGTGAGGGGGTCTCTGTGGGGGGACCCTGAGGGAGGGACTGAGGGGACCCTGCTCGCGGACATGGCGGGGGCTCTGCGGGAGGAAGGGGGCTCTGAGGGGGATGCTGGCACGGTGCTGAGGGTGCCCTGGGCTGGGGGGTGCTGTGTGGGGGGAGCCCCGCTCGGGGGGTGCTCTCTGAGGGATTGGAGGTCACGGGCTGCGGGGCTGCGGGGGCGATGTGGGACCCCTCCCCAGCCCCGGGGGCAGCTCCCCGCAGCTGTGGGGGAGGTTGGGGTGTCCCCCGGCTCAGCTCTGCCGTGGCTCTTGGGGGGATGCTGGGAGATTCTGGGGGGTGTTGGGGGTTCAGGGGTGCCGGTCCCCCCCCGTGCCGCCCCAGCTCGGTGGGCAGCTCTCCCCGGCTGTGGGGGTCAAGGGGGAGCGTTAGGGGGTCCCTGACCCTCCCGTGCCGCCCCTGCTCAGCTCTCCCCCAACGTGTGGGGAGTGTTGGGGGGTGTTGGAGGGTCCCTGACCCCCCGTGTCCCCCAGCTCAGTGGGCAGCTCTCCCCCCGGCTGTTCCGGAAGCTTCCGCCGCGCGTCTGCGTCACCCTCAAGAGCATCGTGGACGAGGAGTTTCTGTGGGCGGGGTGAGGGGGGACCCCGGCCCTGGGGAGACACTGGGGACCCCAACTCTGCGGGGGGACCCCAGCTCTGCAGGGGCCCTGGAGTGACCCCGGTTGTGTGTGTTCTGCCCGTTCCTGTGTCCCCCCCTGCCATTTCCATTGTCCCCCCATTCTCTGTGTCCCCTCATCATCTCCTTGGCCCCATCTTCGTGTTGCCATGTGCCCCCATGTCCCCTCGTGTCCCCTCAGCCACATCTTTCTGGGCTTCTCCAAGTGTGGCCGCTACGTCCTGTCCTACACCAGCAGCTCTGGGGACGATGACTTCTCCTTCTACCTGTACCACCTGTACTGGTGGGAGTTCAACGTCCACAGCAAGCTGCGCCTGGTAGGGACACGCCAGGACACCCCAGAACACCCGGGGACACCCCTGGGGACACCCCTGGGGACTCCCTGCCCACCCACGGCCCTCCCCAGGTGCGCCAGGTGCGGCTGTTCCAGGACGAGGAGATTTACAGTGACCTTTACCTGACCGTGTGCGAATGGCCGGGGGACAGCGACAAGGTCATCGTCTTCGGCTTCAAGTGGGTGGCACCCTGGGACCCCTCTGGCGTCCCTGCCCGGCCCCTGGTGACCCCGCTGTCCCCCCCGTGCCCCCAGCACGCGCTCGGCCCCGGGGCTGCAGGTGAACATGATGCTGATGAGCGACGAGAACCACCGGGACATCTACGTGAGCGCCGTGGCCGTGCCCCCGCCGCAGCACTGCCCCGCCTGCCGCGGGGCCACCGCGCCCCCCGGTGAGACCCCGACCCTCGGGGCTGGCCCTTCCCGTGCCGAGCAGCCAGTCGGGGCTTTCTGGGGGGAACTTTGGGGCTTCCCCGGTCCGGGGTGCTCCCCCTGACCCCCCCACGCCCCCAGGTGAGGCCCCCCCCGCCTGCCTGCGCCACGGCTTCCTGCTGCACACCAAGTTCCAGGTGGTGTATCCGTTCCCCACCTTCCAGCCGGCGTTCCAGCTGCGCAAGGACCACGTCGTGCTGCTCAACACCAGCTTCTCCCTCGTGGCCTGCGCCATCGCCGTGCACCCCGCGGGTACCCCCAGGACCCCCCCGACGCCCCCTGACCCACCCGGGACCCCCCCGAGCCCCCCAGGCTCCCCCTGACCCCTGCACCCCCCACAGGTGACAGCAGCTCCCGGCAGATCCTCTACGGCCGCCGGAACGTTCCAGGCCCCAACCGGAGGGGGGAAAGCGCCCCCCCCCAACTCCCCGAGGAGCTGGAGGGGGCTGGGGGCCCCCCCTCGGCCATGCAGCCCCCCCCGGGACCCCCCCAAACTCCAGACCTCCCCCCTGCACCCCCCTCCCCGGCTGTGGCCAAGGCCAAGGAGTTCGTGGCTGACCTGTTCCGGAGGGCTCAGGGCGCTGGGGGAGGGCCCGGGGGGGCTCATGGGGAGGGGGGGGATGACCCCCCGCCCCTCCCCCGCGGGCCACCCCCCGAGACTCCCCCCCCAGTGCCTGGCAGCCCCCCAGGGGAGCCACATGCCCCCGGGACCTCCCCCGAGCCCGGCTACGTCAACTACACCAAACTGCGCTACGTGCTGGAGCCCGGGGAGCCCCCCGAGGGTGAGTGGGGGGCTGGGGGTGCCCCCCTCGGGGACTGGACTCCCCCCATTCTTGTGGTGCCCCCCTGAGCCCTGTCACCCCCCAGACCTGGAGGACGACAAGATCTCGCTGCCCTTTGTGGTGACCGACCTGAATGGCCGCAGCCTGAGGCCGCTGAGGGACCGAGCCACGGCCCAGGTGGGGCTCAGGGGGCCCCCCAGATCCACAGGGGACCCCTAGAAGCCTGTGGGGGGGCAGGCAGAGCCCCGGTGACCCCCCGGGCCCCCCCAGGGGCAGTACCTGACAGTGGAGCAGCTCACGCTGGACTTCGAGTACGTCATTAACGAGGTGATTCGCAATGACGCCGCCTGGTCCCGCCAGTTCTGCTCCTTCAGTGACTACGACATCGTCATCCTCGAGGTGTGGGGACCCCCAGAGCCCCCCTGAGCCCACCCAGAGCCCCCAGAACCTCAGGGTGCCCCAAATTCCCAGTGCTCCCCACACCAGCTTCTCTGTGTCCTGTGCAATCCCTGTGCATTCCGATGGTGCAGGACCCCCTGGGATACCCCGGAAACCCACCCAGGACTCGCCCAGACCCCCGTGGGACCCCCCTGAACAGGGGGGATCAGCCTCACCCTTTCCCCCAGCGCTGTCTGTGCCCCCAGGTGTGCCCCGAGACCAACCAGGTGGTGATAAACATCGGGCTGCTGCTGCTGGCCTTCCCCTCGCCCGATGAGGAGGGGCAGCTCCGGTGAGAGGGGTGGGGGGGGGTCCCAAAGCTCCCCCAGAAGCCCCCCCGGCGCTGAACCCCCCCTTCCCAGTCCCAGGACGTACCACACGAGCCTCAAGGTCGCCTGGGACCTCAACAGTGGCACCTTCACCACCGTGGGTGTCGGGGACCTCACCGAGGTCAAGGGGCAGACCAGGTAAGAAGGGAATTTTGGCGTGGCTGGGAAGGGGCTCAGGGGCACTGGGAGTGATTTGGAGGTCTTGCAGGGGGTTTTGGGGAGCTGGGGTGGATTTGGATGGGCTGAGGGTGAGTGTGGTGTTTTGAGGAGGGTTTGGAGGGTCTGGGGGGTGATTTGTGGTGCTCAGGGTGGGTTTGGGGGGCTGGTTCCATTCTGGGGGTGCCGGGTGAGGCCCCCTTGGAGCAGTTTGAGGTACTGGAGGGGCTCAGGGACCCTCCCCAAACCCGCTGTGACCCTTCCCAAGCCCCGCCCCCCCCAAACCTCCCCAAGATCCCCTTAGGCAGAGACTGCACTTGGGGTGCCCCAAATGCTGCAGGGCCGCAGTGCCCGTGGGGACCCCAGGGTCGCCTTGGGGGGTCTGGGGGCGCAGTGGGGCGGCCCGGGGGCCCCCCCAGCCCTCCCAACCCGCCGTGGCAGCGGCAGCGTGTGGAGCTCGTACCGCAAGGGCTGCGTGGACACCGTGATGCGCTGGCTCGTCCCCGAGGGGCCCGGCCGCGGCGTGCACAGGATGACCAACGAGGCCCTGCACAAGGGTGGGGGCCTGGGGGCTCAGGGGGAGTTCTGCGGGGGTGGGGGGGTGGTCCTGGAGGGGCTGGGGGCACCCTAGGCTGGTCAGAGTGGGATCCTGAAGGAGTCTGGGGTTCCAGGAGGGTCCCTGGCGGGGTTTGGGAGTTCCTGGGGCAGTCCCAGGGGTGTCTGAGGGAGGTGGGGGGGATCTGAGAGCTCCTAGTGGGGCTGGGGGAGTTTGGGGACATCGTGGGAGAGGCCCTGGGGGATCAGAGGAGGGTCCTGGATGAGTCAGGGGGGTTCATGCCTGACTTTGGGGGTCCTGCCCCCCCCCCCCCCCCAGGATGTTCACTGAAGGTTCTGGCAGACAACGAGCGCTACACCTGGATCGTGCTGTGACACCTGGATCGTGCTGTGACACCGGGCTCACTCTCGATACAGACACAGACCCGACCCCCTTGTTTGGGGCCATTTGTTTTCTTTTTTCTTTTCTTTTTTTTTTTCTTTTGTTTTGTTCTGATTTTTTTTTCTTCTTTTGCCATTCAGTGTTTTATCAGGGGTGGGGAGGGGTCCCCAGGACCTCCAATCCCCCTCCCCAAAATAAAATTCTCATTTCCACATTTTGGCTCTTTGATTCACTGGGAATTGGGGCTCAGTCTGGGGTTCCGAGGGCAGGTTTTGGGTGGGGATTTGGGGTGAATCCCTGCACTTTGGGGTGCGTGCTGTTTGCTGTGGGTGAATCCGGGCTTTGCCCCCCCGGCGCAGGCAGGGCCGGGCAAACACCGCAGTTGGTTTTTATTCCTTTTACAAAGAAGCTACAAAAGGTAAAAAACAGCGTCTGCAAGGAGGGGGAGGGGCGGGGGGTGCAGGGGGGGCGGGGGGACCCCCACCCCTGGCACCCCCCCCCCAAATTCCAGGTTTGGCTTAATTTCCACACGGGCGGCCACGGACACGGCCCCTCCCCCCGGGGGGGCACAAAGCACAAAATGATCGAAAACGCCAAAATCTAATACGGGGGGGAGGGGCGAAGCGCGGGGGGGGGCCGGGGGGCCCCGACATGCGGGGAGAGGGGAGGGGGCGTAAGGCAGCGGGGGAGGGGGGTTGGCACTGCAGGGGGGAGGGGGCAGCGGCCAGGGGTCCCCGCGGTCCTCGTTTACCTGCCCCCCCCCCCGCTTCCTTCTCCCCCAAAAGGATCCCCACGCCCCCGGGGGGAGGGGCCATCCCCAAGTCCTGCGGGTCCCTTTTCCCCCCCCGGGGGGGCCGGGGGGGCTTTGGCACGGTCCCGGCGTCACTTAAGGCACATTGTCCCCCCCGGGGGGGTGCGGGGGGGCTCAGCTCGAGGGCAGGGCTGGCACAAAGAGCCCGCGGGGGTCGGCCCGGGGCAGCTTGGCTGGGGGAGGGTCCAGGGGGGGCTCCAGGGCGTCAGGGGGCCCCTCGCTGCCCCCCAGCCCCAGCTCCGCTGGCAGCTCCTCATCGCTCTCCTCCTCCTCCTCCTCCTCCTCGTCTGGGGGGGAGGAACAGTGTGTGTGGGGGGGTGGGATGACCCTCCCAGTGCCCTCCCACAAAAAAACAGTGGTGGTGAGGGGCTGCCAGCAGTAGGTTCCAGAATTGAACCTCCCAATTAACACACCACCCCAAAATTAACCCCTGCCTCAGAATTTACCCCTCCCCGTCCAGAATTACCCTCCCCTGAATTACCTGCCCCCCCTCACTGATGAGAGGGGGGGCCCCCACCTTGCTGCTGGGCCACGCAGGGATGGGGGGTGTCACCCACCTTTGTCAGGGTCCTGCGAGTTCAGGGAGCTGGTTAAGTTGGCAAACTGGAAGCAGGGAGGAGGAAAGGGGGGAATCAAACTGGTCATGCTGGACCCCTCTAAAAGCACCCCCATGTCCATGACAGTGATGGGACACATGCCCTAAGCTGCTCCCCCAGGTGATACAGGTGAGGTGCTCCCCCTAAACCAGCCCTGAACCCCCCCAGGCCCCTGGTGCCCCCGCTGTGCCCACCTCGCCCATGACGGCGATGGGGCAGGTGCCCCGGGCCCGCGCCACGCGCTGCTCCACCAGGTAGTACATGTACTCGTCGTACAGCAGCCGGATCAGGTGGAAGGAGCCGAAGCTGGCGGCGCTTCGCAGGGTCAGGTCCCGGATCACCATTGAGCTGGGGGGGCACGGCAGGGTCAGTGGGTGTGGGGGCCGGGGGGGGCATGCAGGAGGGCGTCATGGATGGTCAGGGGGCAGCAGGGGCTTCCAGGAGGCTCTGGCAGGATCCGGAGTGTCCGAGGGGCCACAGGCGGCCAGCAGGGCAGGTTGGGGTGTCTGTGGCATTTGGGGCTGTTTCTGGGGCTCCCTCACCTGTAGAACGACCACTTGAGCAGGAAGAGTTTGGCGGCGCGGGGCAGCCCGGGCGTGCCCAGGTGCGGGCGCAGGACGCGACCAACCACGGCGTCCAGCCAGGCTGCCCACTGCTCCAGCGAGTGCTGCTGCCCCAGCGTGGCCTTGAAATCCTGCTCCAGGCGCTGCACCACCCTTGCCTCGCAGCGGCACACCCAGGCCGCCTGCTCCTGTGGGGCAGGGACATGGGATGGAACCCGGGGTGGGGGAGGGACCCTCGGACCACCCCCAGCCCTGCCCCGGGCACTGCACACCCAGGGCGCAGCTCCTGGGAGCGCAGGGATCCAGGGAGGGGCCTCTGGATCCAGGCCCGGATCCCCAGCTCTAGGGAGGGGCCTGGTTCAGCCTCCCCAGCCCCGTTTGGGGTCCCCCCGACCTGGACGTTGGCGAAGTCGACGCGGTTGAGGTCGCTGAGCATTTGGCTGATCTGGGCCGTGTTCTGCAGCACGGCCCGGGCTGCCTGTGCCAGGTGGTTCAGGGACGTGTAGCGCCGCAGGGTCTGCGCGAAGGCCCCGGCCGCCGCCGCCTGCAGGGGAACTGCGGGCTCAGAGCCCCCCCAGCCCCTCCGAAATCCAGCACAACCCCCCAAACCCCGACACTGAGACTCTCAAAGGCCCCATAGATCCCTCCCAACCCCACTGCACTCCCCAAATCCTTCTGCAAGACCCATCACCCCCAGGGCCCCCCCAAAGCCCACCTTGACTCGGACCATCTCCTCGGGCATGCTGACCATGGCATTCCCCAACCAGCTCTCCAGGCTCTTGGCAAAGTTCCGGATCGCCTGGGTCAAGGCACCTGAAAAGGGGAGGCAAAGAGGGACTTGGGGGACTGGGGGAGGCTCGTCTGGGGGGCCCTTGAGGGGCCACAAGGAACTTCCAGGGGTCTGGGTGGGGGTTTGGGGGTGTACATTCTCCCTGGGAGCGTTTGAGGAAAGCTGGGTCCTGCTGGAGGTGGTTTTGGGGCTGTGCTGAGTTAGGGAGGTTCCTGGGGGGCTTTGGGGGCCCATGCTAGGTTTGGGGGGTTTCAAGGGGTCCGGGGTATTTGGGGGCTCACTGGGGATGGGGCGCAGCACATCGGGCACCAGGATCTCCACCAGCCCCTGGTACAGGGCGTGGTCGCAGTCGCGCACCCAGCGCAGGACGGGCTCGTGCCGGGCCAGCAGCAGCAGCCGCCGCCGGGGCAGGCGCCGCTCCGCCTCCTCCTGCCTGCACAACGGGGGACCGGGGTCACCCCAAAACCTGGGGGGACCCCCAGCATCCCCAGAGCACCCCCACATCTCACTCCAGTAGCCCCAAAGCCATTTGCATCCCACATCCTGGGGACTCCCAAATCCCAGGAGTCTGAGACACCCCATGCTGGGAGGAACCCCCATGTCCTCAGCACTCCCACACCCCCAGGACCACCAAACCCGGCTGTCTCCCAAGTCCTTCAGCCTCCCCCGTACCCCGGGGTCCCCCCAGCCCGCAGAGCCCCCCTAATTTGGAGGCCCCCTCCACTCACGCATCGGTCTCGCCGCTGCAGCGCCAGAAGCTTTTCCAGAGCGTCTCCACCAGTGAGAACTGGAGGTTGATCATCACATCCACAATGGCCTTTGGGGGGCACAGTGGGGTCAGGGAATCCCTGGGTGTGGGGAGGGGGTGGCTTTGGGGTCCAGGAGGGTTCCCACCTCGCAGTGCTCCCGGTAGAGCTGCTGGAACATGCGCAGGTCCTCGGCCCCCGTGCCCTCGGGGAGCCCCTTCCCCTGCACGTCGATCTCAGGGAACTCTGGCAGCGTGCGGGAGGCGTCTGCGGGGATCCGGGGGTCAGGGGGGTCCCCAAAATCAATGGGAGAGGGGCGCTTTTGGGTGCACAACTGTGGGGATGCTCACCCAGGAACTGCTGGTACTGCTGCACCTGGGCACTGATGTCGGGGACGCTGGGGGGAGCCGGCCCCGATGACACACCATTGGTGACTCCCCCTTCCACCTTCTGCACAGGTTTGAGGCTGTGGGGGCAGGGGCAAGGCCGAGGGTCAGCAGGGTTCTGGGGGGGCTCGGAGAGGGGGGTCCGGGGTGCCCCTCACCGTTGTTTCTGGGCGAAGGGCTGCTGGCGCATGGCCAGGTGCTGCTGGTCCTCCACGAGCCGCAGCAGCGGCGACCCCGCCTTGATGCGCAGCCCATAGTAGTGGTACTTAGAGTTCCCCCTGGAAAACGGGAGGGCCGGGGGGATTTGGGGGGCTTGGTCCCCCCGGGCAGTTCGCGGCTCTCCCCTGGGCTGGGGGCTGCAGGCGTGCGCTGCAATGGCGCAGTGCGACCTGCAGGGGCGCTGTGGCGGCTCCGATCTCTGCGGGATTTCGGGGCGGTTTTTGGGGGTGATTTTGGGGTTTCTGGGGGTCTGACCTGGTGCCGAGGCGCCGCGTGCGCAGCCCCATGAACACGGAGCGGATCAGCTTCCCGAAAGAGGCGGCGTTGACGGGCTCCAGCTTGTGGCCCTGGCAGTGCAGCAGGTAGTGGCAGTACAGGGCACTACGGGGCAAACTCACCCCCTCGGCTGTCTCGTAGTTATCCAGCAGCCACTGCACCTGCGGGGGGAAAAAGGGGGGTCATCTGCACCCCAAAAACCCCCTCGACCCCGCCCTTCCCACCTGCGCCCCGCCCAGGCTGCCCAAACCTCGCCCCCAGGGCCGCACCCACCCCAGACCCCCATTCCTCACGGGTTTTGCCCTGAAATACTGAGGGGGGAGGGATTATTGGAGGGGGTGATGGGTGTCGTTTGTGGGGAAGGGATGTCTCCGAGGCCAAAGCTCACAGTTTCCTTCCCCAAATCTTAGTATTTCCCTCACAAATCTCCCATTCCCCCTAAACCTCCCATTCTCCACCCCAATCTTTTTCCCAAGCTTCCCTTCTTCCTCTAAAACTGATTTTCCCTGGATGCCCGATTTTGCCCCAACTCTCCAATTAACCCTCCTTTTCCTCCCTTCCCATATCCCCCCTTTTCCCCTCCCAACCCCCCTGATTTCCCCCAAACCCCTCAGGCAAAGCCCCCCTCCCGCCCAGTCCCGGTGTCCCCCATGCCGGGCTCTCACCGTGGCGGGGGAGGCGCGGGTGGTGTGAGCATAGGCCGTGCCCCCGCCCCCCATGTACCCCCCCTGGATGACGTAGGTGCCTCCGCCGGGGGTCCCGGGGGTCCCGGTGCTGCCTTGAGGGGGGGCAGGGGGGCTCCCCAGGATCTGTCCCCCTGCCACGTACATGGGCACGGGGGCGCTGGCGGGGGGGGCCTGCGAGCTGGCCGGGGGGGGCGGCGGCGGGGGGGGGCTGGGCTGCACTGCAGCCCCCCCGGCCCCCTCGAAGTAGCCCCCCGAGTTCTGCCCGAACAGCGGCGACTCAGCGAACGAGAAAGAGCCCGAGCGGCTGCGGGGGGGAAGCACAGGACAGGGGGAGGGTCAGTCAGCCCTGGGGACCCCCCCGAGGGGCCGCGGGGGTGGCCGGGGGGACACTCACATGGCGCCAGGGGGGTACGAGCCGTCCCCCCCCTCCACGTAGGGCACGGGTGTGGGGAACACGTGCTGCACCGGGGGCAGCTGCTGCACCTGGGGGGACACACACAGCGGGGGGGTCAGCGGGGGGCACCCCCCAACACCCCCCGTCCCCCCCGAACGGCCCCCGCTCACCTCCTGGGGGGGGCCGGGCTTGGGGGCGGCCGTGGCGCTGGGGGCTGGGGAGCGCTGGGGGCACAGGGAGGGCACCCCCGGTTCAGCTCTTGGGGCGCTTGGCAGCCCCAGTTTAACCCTTTTCGGCACCACTTTAACCCGTTCCAGACCCATTTTGCCCCATTCCAGCCCAGTCCACCCCATTTCACCCTCATTTTATTCCAATTCTCACCGTTTTCATCCCATTTTGCCCCATGCCACCCCAGTTTTATCCCAGATTTATCCCAATTCATCCCACACCATCCCAACTCCATTTTTGTGTATTTTGGGTCACTTCAGTACAATTTTACCCGGTTCCAGCCCATTTTAGCCACATTTCACCCCACTCCAGTCCCAGTTCCGACCCAGTTTTCCCCTGGTTTTCGCACCTGCTGCCCCCCTGGGCTGGGCCCGGGCTGGGGGGGCGCGGGGGGGGCGGGGCTGCCCTCGGCGCCCTCCGGGGGCCGCAGCCCCTCTGCTTTGGGGACAAAAACGGCACATTCAGGTCAGACTTTCGTCCTCCCCCCAGTTCTGGGGTCACCCCCAGAAGCGGGGGGGAGGGGAGGGCAGGTTTTGGGGGAAATCGCGGCGGTTTTGGGGTGCTCACCCGCCACGGTGACCACAATGAACTGCTGGGGGGGTGGCGCGGGCGCGGGGGGCGCCGGGGGGGGTGCCCCGGGGGTGGTGCCTCCCTGCAGCTCCGCCCCGAAAGGGGCGGTGCCGGCTGCGGGCGGTGCCGAGGGCGCTGGCTGCTGCTGCTGTGACGTAGTCGCTGTCAGCTCGGTGACGTAGGAGGGTTGGGTCGCCATGGCGACGGCTAGAGGAGTGACGTCATGGAGATGCTTGACGTCAGTGCAGGACTGACGTCACCGCGGGGAAAAAGGGACGATGATACCCCGGAAGGTGACATCCACAGTGACGTCACGACAAGACCCCGCCCCACGGATGCCCGCAAGTGACGTCACGACTCGCTCGTGACATCACCGCGCGAGAGGGGGCGTGCCCAGCCGCGACCCGCGCGCACACATTGGCTCCCGCCCCCCGTCCCGCCTCCCCATTGGCCCGCCCGCTCGCCAATCGGGCGGCTCGCTCAAGCCCCGCCCTCCCCGCCCAGGCCCGCTGCCCCCCCCCGCTCCCCCCTCACCCCCCCGCCGCCATTTTGGCGGCGCCGCTCGGACCCACCTGCCCGCGGCCGCCGCCGGGGCCCCGCGCGGGCTCCGCCCGCCCCCGGTGCCGCGGCTCCTGCTGCCGGCGGGGCCCGACGGAGCGGGGGGCGGCGGCGGCAGAGGCCGGGCCGGGCCGGAGCGCGGTCGCCACGGTGACCGTGGCTATGGCGGCCTCCCTGGTCCCTCACCGGGGCAACTGTTGCTACCCGCCTCGGCGGCGGGCGGGGCCGGCCGCATAGATCCCGCCCCTCGTCCCCGATTGGTTATCGCTCTTCGTCGACGCGAGTTGGTTGGTGAAGTCACGCGTCGCTCTGCGCAAGCCTCGCCCCTCCCTCTTCTCATTGGTTTTTTCGTGCGTCCATCACCGCTTCCTGAGGGAGGTGGGGAAGGCGGGGCCGCGCGGGGAGCTGGCAGAACGTTATTGGCCAGCGCGGCTGCCGATCAGCGCGGGAGGGAGCGCGCCGCGGGCCGCGAGGGCTGCCGGGAGATGTGGTCCCTGACGACAGAGGCGCCTCGTGACGTCACGGAGGCATGACGCCACCGCCGGGCTGTTTTCACGGTGTTCCTCATTTACTGGCGCTGCCGAGGGGTTTAATTAGCGCTGTGAGGAGGAGAACGGGCCGTTTAATTGGGGGTCCCGCCGTGGGGGGCGTTAGGACCGGGAGGCCCAGCATGTGCCTGCGGGCACTCCTGGGCCGTGCTTTCCGCGGGGCGGTACCGGACCTTTAAACGGTTACAATTGTTCTGTAGGGCTGTGCCGCATCCTTCGAGGGGCTGTGCCGGGTCCGGGGGGCCGCAGGTGCGAGGGGGTCCCCAGTTCAGCTTCCGGTGTCATGGCGCCCTTGCCGCAGAGCGCGATGGGAAATGTAGTCCGGAGGTGATTGTGACGCTGCTGGGACCACGCCCCCGGAGGAGGCGTGGCCATGAGGGGGCGTGTCCGGCGGGAAACGATGTCACGTGCGCGCCGGTCACGTGTCCCCCGAGCGCTTCCGGGGCGCGATGGGGCCGGGGGTGGCGGTGAGGGGGCGGGGGAGGAGGGGGTGTCCGGGGGTGTCCCTGCGGTCCCGGGGGTGTCCGGGGTGTCCCTGCGGTCCCGGGGCTGTCCCTGCGGTCCCGGGGGTGTCCCGCGGGTGTCCCTGCGGTCCCGGTTCCAGGGGTGTCCCGGGGTGTCCCTGCGGTCCCGGGGGTGTCCCTGCGGTCCCGGGGTGTCCGGGGTGTCCCTGCGGTCCCGGTTCCAGGGGTGTCCCGGGGTGTCCCTGCGGTCCCGGGGGTGTCCCGGGGTGTCCCTGCGGTCCCGGTTCCGGGGGGGTTCCGGCGTTTTCTCGGTCCGGTGCGAGCCCAGGGGGGTCCCGGTGCGGGGGTGTCCCGGTTTGTAGGGTCTCGGTTTTGGGGGGTCCCGGTCCTGCCGGGTTTCTGGGGGTGGTTCTTGGTTCTGGCGGGGCCTCGGGGGTCTCGGTGACGCCCCCGTCTCCCCCCAGCGCTCCCTCTGCCGGGCCTGGGCCGGCGCCCGGCGCTGCCTGCACGGGACGGTCCCCGCCTGCGCCCCCCCCCTCATCCCCATCGTGGTGGAGCAGACGGTGAGTGGGGGCCGGTCCCTGAGACCCCAAACCCCCTTGACCCCCTTCGGTCCTTGCGGCCCCCGCAGCCCCCCCTGGCCCGCCCCAAGCTCCTCCGAGCCCCCCAGACCGCTCTGACCGCCTTCAGCCCCCCCGGATCCCCTGTCCTTGTTCTCCAGAGCACCCCCGATCCTACAAACGTGCAGCCCCATCCCAACTCCCCCCTTGTTCCCCAGACGCCCCCAGACCCGCCCCGGACCCTCCTTTCCCCCCCACCCTGGGCCGGTGGGTCACATCTACAACATCAGTGCAGGGATTCCTGTCTGTCCTCTGCTGGGGGGTCTGTCCTGACCCCCCAACTCCCCCCGAACAATTCTGCCTACTCCTCCAGACCCCCCATCCCCCTGACTCCCCCAAAAGCCGCCCTGACCCCCCCTTTTCTCCCCCAGGGCCGGGGGGAACGAGCCTATGACATCTACTCACGGCTGCTGCGGGAGCGCATCGTCTGTGTCATGGGGCCGGTGGGTACCCCCGGGGGGCTCGGGGACCCCCAGACCCCTCCTCAGAGCCCTGGGGACGCCCTGACCCCCCCCCACACGCCCCCCAGATTGATGACAGCCTGGCCAGCCTGGTGATCGCCCAGCTGCTGTTCCTGCAGTCCGAGAGCAACAAGAAACCCATCCACATGTACATCAACAGCCCCGGTGAGGCTGGGGGGGCTCAGGGGGCTGGGGAGGGGGTGGGGGACAAAGAGGGCCCTTGGGGGAGGGCTGTGGGGTCTGAAAAGGGAAATGGGACCACCTGGAGGAGATTTTGGACCCCAAAACCCCCTCTACCTGGGAGGAGAAAGGGGAGGGTTGGGGGGGTTGGCGGAATTTGTGGGGGGGTGTCTGCCCCCACCAGGGGCTTGGTGACCCTGCCTTGGCCACCTACAACTCAATGGGGCTCGGGAGTCCGGGGGCTTCTGTGGCTCCTTGGGGCGTCTGTGGGGTTTTAACAGCTTGGGGGAGGTTGTGGGTTCCAGAGGGGAGCTCAGGTGTCTTGTGGGGACTTTGGGGTCCCGGGGGTGTTGGGGACGCCCCCATGACCCCTGTCCACCCCCCAGGGGTCTCGGTGATACCCTTGGTCACCTTGAACCCCGCGGGCACTGGGGGTCCCGGGGGCTGCTGTGGCTCTCCTGGGTCCCTGCAGGGCTGTGCATGCTCAGGGTGCCTCTGCAGGGTCCCTAACGGGGTTCTCCCCCCAGGGGGCTCGGTGACCTCGGGGCTGGCCATCTACGACACGATGCAGTACGTGCTGACCCCGGTGTGCACGTGGTGCGTGGGGCAGGCGGCCAGCATGGGCTCGCTGCTGCTGGCGGCCGGCGCGCCCGGCATGCGCCACGCGCTGCCCAACGCCCGCATCATGGTGCACCAGCCCTCGGGGGGGGCCCGGGTACGGCCCCCGCCCCACACGGGCCACGGGGGGGCTGGGCAGGGGGCTGGGGGGGCGGCTGGGAAGGGGGGAAAGGGCTTGGGGAGACCCTGAGATGCGGGGAGGGGGCATTCCCCATGATGTGTGTGTGGGGAGGGGTTCTAAAAGAGGCGGGGCAGTGCCTGGAAGGGAGAAAGGGGGACCCTGGGTGGGGAGAGAGGTGCTGGGACCTCTCAGGGGATACTGGGGGGAAAAGGGGGTGAGGCATCCATGGGGATGTGTGGGCATGGGACCCGCTCAAGGCTGTGGGCAGGGCAGCAGGTGCCCCAAACTCCCCTGGACCCTCCTGAGTCCCCCAAAACCCCTACTCAGGGCCAGGCCACCGACATCGCCATCCAGGCTGAGGAGATCCTGAAGCTGAAGCGCCAGATCAACGGGCTCTACGCCAAACACACGGGGCAGCCACTGGCTGTCATCGGTGAGGGACCCCCGGGACTCCCCCCAACCCACATCGGGGCCCCCACATTTCCCTGGGATCCCCAAATGTCCCAGAGCCCTCCCTGAGCCCTCGGGAGCTGTGGGCTCTATGCCCAGCTCGAGGGGCAGGCACTGCCCATCCTCAGTGAGGGACCCCCTGAAGCCCTGCAGGATCCCCCAGTTTGTCCTGGAGGTACCCCTGACCCCCCTGTGCCTCCCCAGAAGCTGCCATGGAGCGGGACCGGTACCTGAGCCCGGTGGAAGCGCAGGAATTCGGGCTCCTGGACCAGGTGCTGGTGCATCCCCCGCCGCGGGGCGAGGACGAGCCCCGGCTGGTGCAGAAGGAGCCCCCCAACAGCCCCTCTGGGCCCCCCCAAGTCCCCCCAACATCCTGAGATCCCCCACAGGGGTGTTGGGGCACCCCTTTGGAGTGGGGAGCTCTGGGACCCCTCCCTGCTGTACTTGTGTGTGGAAATAAAGGGCTGTGGAACCCAAGTGAGTCCTGGAGGGATTTTGGGGATAGTCAAGAGCTGTGCTGGGGGGTGGGAGAGGTGATAGAGAGGGGACAAGGGGGGGAAGAGGGAGGATGTAGAGGACATGAGAACATTTGGCGGGACAGTGAGAGACCTGGGGGGCCCAGGAGGGGCTTTGGCTTCGGGGGCGGGGGTTGTTGGAGGGGGAGCATTGACGACATCGTGAACACCCGTCTGAGTCCTCCGGGCCGCCAGGCGGCGCCCGTTGCACTCCCGTCATGCATCGCGCGGGCGGCCTGTGGCGGGCGGGGGTCGCCGCGGCCCTCGGGGGCTCCCGGGCGGTCTCGGGGGTTCCCGGGGCCGTTTCCGGGGCTCTCGGGGGAGGGTTGGGCCCCGAGGCCGAGGCGGACCCGGCGCTGCTCCGCTCCAGCAGCCCCGAGCTGGCCCAGCGGCTCCGCGGGCTCGCGCTGGTGCGGAGCGGCTTCGTGAGCGCGGGGGAGGCGGCGGAGCTGCTGCGGGAGGTGGAGCCGGGCCTGCGCCGGGGGCGGTACCAGAGCGACCACTGGGACCGGGTGAGGGGGGCCGGGGGGGTCCGGGAGGGCTTCTTGGGGGGGCGTCGCAGAAGGTGACGGGGGCCGTGCCAGGGGTCGTTCTGGGTCAAAGGCCAGAGTTCACCCCCGCTTGTTTCCCCCAGGCCATCACCGGGTACCGGGAGACCGAGCGGGGCCTGCGGGGGGGCGCAGGGCGGGCGCTGCTGCTCCGGGTGACCCCCGCGTTCCCCCCCCGCCGCCCCCCCCGGCCCAGCGCCCACGTCCTTGACCTCCTGCCGGGAGGGCGCGTGGGGCCGCACGTGGACAGCGTCAAGGTGCGGTCACTGGGGTGTCCCAGGGGAGCTTTCTGGGCAGTCCTGGGCGGATTTTGGCGGTGCTCGGGTAGGGCGGGAGGTGAGGCGGGGTTGGGGATCCCCGGTGGGTGTGGGGGGGTTCCCAAAGGGCTTTGGCTGGGGAAGTTTTGGGGGTCCGAGGGTGGTTTTGAGGGGTCTCAGGTGTGTCCGTCCCCCCCCGTCCCCCCCAGTTCTGTGGCTGCACCATTGCGGGGGTGTCACTGCTGTCCCCCAGTGTCCTGCGGCTCCGGAGCCTCCGGGACCCCCAGGACTGGCTGGAGCTGCTGCTGGAGCCGGGGTCGCTCTACGTCCTCCGGTGGGTTTGGGGGAGCCCTGGGGAACCTCCCGTGGGGTTTTGGGGACCCCTGGGGGGGTTGAGGCCCCCCTGATCCCCCGATCCTCTCCAGGGGCGCTGCCAGGTACGAGTTTACCCATGAGATCCTCCCGGACGAGGAATCTTTTTTTGGGGAGCTCCGGGTGCCGCGGGGGCGCCGAGTGGCCCTGATCTTCCGCAACGACCCCCCCGGTGAGAATCCCCCAAAATCTCCCCTAGACTCCCCAACCCCCCCAGGACCCTTCACACCACCCCATTCTCAGGAGAGTGGTCTACTGTAAGAGCCCCCTCAGCAGGTCCTGAGCCCCCCCAGTTCCCCCTGAGACTCCAAACCTCCAAAGGACTCCCCAAGCCCCACCTGGTGTGCCCAAAACCTACCTGGGACCCCCTTAAAATCTCCCCACAACCTCCTAAACATCCTCGGGGACCACCGAACCTCCCACCAAAGACCCCCCAAATCCCCTCCTGACCGTCTCTGTTTCCCCCTCACCCCAGAGACGCCTCCGGACCCTCTCGGCGACCTCCCAGCGTTTATTGAGGACTCCCACAACCCTCCACCCCCAAACTGAGCCCCCCCAATAAACAGCAATCACCCCACTCTTGGCTCTGGGGGGCTGTTTTGGGGGAGCTTGGAGGATGAGCCTTTGGGGAACCCCCAAACCCCCCTGAGCTGACAGCCAGGGGGTGCTTTTGGGGGTGGGGGTGGTTGGGGGAACCCCCAAAACCCCTCCCGACAGATGGGAGGGGTTTTGGGGGTTCGGGGAGGGGTTTTGGGGGGTTCAGGGAGGGGTTCTGGGGGGGCTCAGGGGGTCATTTGGGGGGGGTCTCACCCCAGGCACGCGCAGGCCCCTGCCGAGAGCCGTGGCAGCCGCTGCCAGCGCAGCCCCGAGTCCAGGAACGCCACATCCTCGTAGCGGGTGGGGCGGCAGCAGGGCCCCCCCTCGGGCCCCCCCGGGCCCAGCACGGCCCCCAGCGCCAGCCCGTGCAGGGTGGGGGGCGCGGGGCAGCCCCCCCCGCAGTAGCGGAACACGACGGTCTCGGGGGAGGGGTACCCCAGCCCCAGCGCCCCCACCCCCACCGAGACGCTGCGGAGCCCACACGGGGGCGCGGTGGGAGGGGGCGCGGGGGGGGCGCGGCAGGGCCTGAGCAGGAGGAGGAGGAGGAGGAGGAGGAAGGACCCAGGCAGTCCCGGCCGCGCCATTCTCAGCTCCCCCCAAAACCCTGCCCCGAGGGGATTTATGAGGTGGGGAGGGGGAGGGGCTTGGGGAAGTGGGATGGCAGGGGGGGCTTAACCCTGACCTGCCCAAGGGGGCTTGGGGGGGACACTGTCTCCCCCCTCCCAGGGGGAATTTGGGGGAGGGGATCTTTTAATTGAGGAGGGGAAGGTAGTGGAGACACCCTTATCCCAGAAATCGGGAAATGTGAGAGCCCTGGCACCACATCCAGGCGTTTGGGTGGGGGATGTTTGGATAGTGGAGACCCCCCCACACCAACAAGGGGGCAATGAGACCCCTGGGAACCCCAGACTGCAGGGGTGTGATGGAGACCCCCCCTAAAAAGACAGCTGGGGGGGTTGGGGTCTCAATCCACTCCCCCAGGAGTCCCCTGCAAATTACTGGGTCCCGAAAATGACTGCCCACCTCCCCAGGGCTGTTTTGGGGTGAAAGCCCCTGGGGGAGGGAGGGAATTTGCCCCTACCCCCAAACGAAGGGGAGTCATGGGGGGGGTTCATTTTGAGGGGCTCCAAAGGCCCCCTGGTGGGGTGGAACATTCCAGCGCTGTGGGGGGTGTGGGGCTGGCACAAAGTAGAGGAAAAAAAAACCTAAAAATAGCAAAACATCCCAATTCTGACCCAAAAAAGACAGGGAGGGTGGGCGGGGAGTCTTCCCTGCCCCACCCTGGGGAAATTCCAGGGCCCCCCAAATTCCTGGGGAGGGGGCAAGGGAGCAATGAGTTTGTTCATGGGAATTTGGGACAGGGGGTGGGGTGGTAGGAAAAGGTGGGGGAGCTGAGGGGAAAGGGGGGGTTCTGGAGTGGTGGATGGGGGTTGGGAAAATGATGGGGGGGTCCTGTGGAATTTGGGGGAATCCTGGATTTTTGAGGTCCCTGTCCTGGAGGTGCCTCTAAAGGACCTTGGGGCAGCACCAGGATGGCTCTGGAGGGGTCCCTGTGGACTGGGGGGCTCCTGTGGCTCTGAGGGGGGATTCCCATTGCTCAGGGGGGTCCCGTGGCTCGGGGGTCCCTACTCTTTGAGGAAGAAGTGCATCTTGTCTGCGATGAGTTTGCGCTCGGGGTCGAGGCGCTTGAGCAGCTGGGCCAGGGCGTTGACGGTGGCATCGCTGCTCAGCCCCGTGCGCTTGGTCTGGAACTTCTTGAGCAGGTCCTTGGTGGTCATGGGCTTGCGGGACAGGTACCGGCGCACGGCCTCCTCCGTCAGCTGCACCTCCCTGCGGGGCCAGGGCAGTCAGTTGGGCTGGGGGGGGCAGCAGGGCCGGGCTCCCACAGGCCCTGAAGCCCCCAGACTCACCCGCTGCTCGGGGTCGACTTCCCGGAGTGCGGCTGGGGCGTGGATTTGCCTGAGGCGGGCCCTGGCTCTGCCTTCAGCCGCTTCTGGGGAGGGGGCTCTGAGCCCCCGGGGGCCCGGCGGCCTGGGGGGAGATAAGGAGGTCAGGGGGAGTTTGGGGGATCCCCGGGAAGGAGTTGGGAATTGCCCCTACTCCAAAATGTCCCTGTGACCCCTCCCCAAGTGTCCCCCAGTCCCTCAAGAATTCATCCCAAGACCCCTCAGTACCCCCCAGAACTGCCAGCCCCCTGCTCCAGACTCCCTTCAGCCCCCCCAAACCCCTCCTTGGACCCCCAACTTCACCCCAGAGCACCCAGACTCCAACCTCCCCCCAAGTCCCCTGAACCAGCCCTCCAAACGCCCTGGCCCCCCCAGATCCCCACCTTGCTCCAGCCTGGCAGCTGCAGCCCGAAGGGTCCCCCCGGTGCCCCCCGAGTCTGTGGGGGTCCCTGGTCGGGAGCCCCCCCTGGAGCTGCTGCCCGAGGCCCTGCGCTCCCGCTTGGGGGGTGTCTTCTTCTTCTGGGGGGGAGAAACAGGGAGGGGTCAGGGGGTGCCCAAGTGCCCCGTGGGACCCCCAGACTGCCCCGGGGTCCCCAGGACCCCCTGGCCCCCCCTCACCGCCATGAAGAGCGCCGAGGATGTCTCGCTGTCGATGTCGCTCTCCTCTGACGTCTGCGACTCATCACTGCTTTCTGGGGGGGTTGATGATGTCATAAACCCGGTTTTCTGGGCATTTTCCCCCAATTCCTGCTGGGGAGGTTCGGGGGGGGTCTTACCTCTCTTTTTCTTCTTCTCCTGGGGAGTGGGGGTCGCTTTTCCCTCCTCTTCTTCCTCCTTCTCCTCTGCCTTCTCCTCCTCGCTCTCCTCGCTGCTCTCGCTCGCCTCGTCGATGCCTTTGTTGGGGGGGGGTCCTGAGGATCTTGCACCCCAAAAATCCCCCCAGTCCCCCCTCAGAAACCAAGAGTGGGGTCCTGACACCCTTCCCAACCGCACCTTTTGGGCCTTCCTCCTCCTCCTTGGGAGCTTTGGCTTTGCCAGTGTCTTCCTCGCCAGAGCTGCTGCAGGACAAGGGGGGATTGGGGAGGTCAGGAGGGGCTTCAAGGATTTGGGGGTCCTTTGGGGGGGTTCTGGGGGGATTTCAGCATCCCTGAGGAGGTTTGGGGGTGACACTTCTGGTGGGCAATGTGGTTGGGGGCATCACAGGGGGTCCCTACCCCCCCAGAATCCCCCCAGGGACCTCCCAAGCTCCCCCCAGTCCCATTAAACCCCCTCAGTGACCCCACAACACCCCAAAACCCCCCCAGACCCCTGAGGACTTTCCTCCCGAGCCACAACCTATCACTGTGATCCCTAAAATCCTCCCAGGAGCTTCCAAACCCATCGAGGAACTCCCAAAATTCACCCTGAATCCCCTCTAAACCCCTCCAGGGACCCCCAACACGCCCCCAGTCCCACCTGGAGCCGTCAGACATATAATCCACCTCCTGGCCCTCAAAGTCGCCGTCATCGCTGTCCTCAAGGGCTTCGTCCTCAGAGCCCTTCCTGCCCTTCCTCTTCTTCCTCTTCTGTCCCCCCCCAGCAGCCTTTGGCCTCGCTGCCTTCTCCCCTGGCAATTCCAGGCATTTGGGGGGGGTTGAGGGGAATTTGGGGAGGATTTGGAGAAGGTTTGGGGAGGATTCTGTGGGACTTTGGGATTTCCCCTCTCACCCTCAGCCTCGCTGCCTTCGCTCTCCTCAGAGCTGAGCTCCAGATCCTCCTCCAGGTCATGGATCCGGAGCCCCCCGCCCTTGCCCGGGGCCTTCCTCCCCTTGTCCTTCTCTTCCTCCTCGTCGTCCTGGTCCCGCAGGCGCCGCTGCTGCATGATGCTGAAGTGGTTCAGCACCTTGTTCCTCCTGGGGGGAGTCGAGGGGGCTCAGCGAGGCCGGGAGGGGATTTGGGGGTCTGGGAGAGAATTCTGGGTCTCCCCCATGGTTTTTGGGGTTTCCGCCCAGGTTCTGGGCTCCCCTCTGGATTTGGGGGTCACCTTTCCCACTCCTCCTCGGCCTCCTCGGCTGTCAGGGTGCGGTGCCGGGCCAGGGGGGTGAAGTTGTACCAGTTCCGGACCGGGAAGGCCTCGAAGGCGCCATCGGGGCACTGGGTGAACACGTAGTAGGAGGCGTTTTCGGTCACCCCGCCCTTCTTCACCCCCCGGAACCTGCGAGAGGGGGATCAGCATCCCAAAAATCCCCCAGAACTCCCCCAAACCCTGCTCACTTTCCCATCCCGTTCCTATTCCCAACCCCATTCCGATGCGCAGCCCAAACCCCACACGTGCCCATCCCCTCTCACTTCCTGCCGGTCTTCCCGTTGACCCGCAGCAGCCAGGGCTGGTCCTCAGCCCGGAATTCCCGCAGGACGATCCCGTATTTCTTCCTCCGCGCCTCCTCGCGCAGCTTGCGGTGGAACTCGCTGCCGGCGCCGGACTCGGGCAGCTCCTCCTCGGCGTAGATCCGCTTGTTGCTCATGTCCCGCTCCATGCGCGCCTGCACGGGGAATTGGGAACAATCCTGACCCCAAACCCCCACGTTCCCAACCCCTGGGGCCCCAAATCTCACTCCTGACAGAGCAGGACAGGATCTGGATCCCAACAGATCCCCCCGCCCCCAAAGTGGGACTGATCCAGGTCCTGGACCCCAAATCTCGCTGTTCCTGACCCAAATCCTGCCGACTGCAGGAGTGGGAATGGATCCGGGACCCCAGACCCCCCTCACCTGTGCCCAGGTGCTCAGGGTCACTCTGTCGGCGCTGTTGAAGGCCATGATGTTGTAGCGTTTTGAGGTGTTTCTGGGGGGGGCAAAAAGACCCCTCAGACCCCTCCCTGACACCCCCAGCGACCCCTAAAAGAACTCCCGACCCCCCTGAACCATCTGAGACGCCCCCCAAACTTTTCCTGCGGGCCCCAAACCACCCTGAACCTCCCAAATTTGACACCCCCAAATTCCCCACCACTGAGATGCCCAAAACAACACCCACTCCCCCCGAGACCCCACCAACCACCTGAGACCCCCTAAATCTGACACCCCCAATCCCTCTGACCCCCCCAAGGCCACCCAAAATCACCTGAGACGCCTCAAAACCACTGAGAACCCCCCAAATCTGATACCCCCAGCCCCCGCTAAATCTCCCCAAGCCGCTTGATTTTCCCTGGGCACCCTCGCCAGCCCCGAGCCCCCCAGAACCCCCAACTCACTTGGGCACCCTGACCACGTACTCGGTGACCACCTGGGAGCTGCTGCCCTGCGGGACAAGGGGGCATTTGGGGGGTCCCGGAGAAACTGAGGGCGTTTGGGGGAGTCCCCGGGGGGATCTGGGGGTCCCTGGGGAGACCGAAGGGATCCAGGGGGGGTCCCCAGGAGGTCTTTGGGGGGTTAAGGGGTCCCCGTGGGGGAAGGGCTTAGGGTCCTGGAGCAGGGCTTCAGGGGACCCCCAGGGGGAGGCCGAGGAGGTCTGGGGGGTCCCGGGGAGGGTTTTTGAGAGCCCCCCTCCACTCACCAGCGCGGCCATCGCGGTGCGGCAGGGGTGCGCACGCCCAGATCCGGCTCAGGGGGGTCCTGGGGGGGAAAGGGAGGGGGGTCAGGGTCTGGCGACCCCCAAAGCCGGGACCCCTTCAAATTGGGGACCCCCCAGACCCTCCCGGACCCCTCACAGGGATCTCCAGGACACCCCAAACCCCTTGGGCCCTCCGCAGGCCCCTCCCAAGTCCCCCAGAATCCCCCCGAGACCCTCCCGGAGACCCCCAGGACCCCCCAGATCCCCCCGGGGCCTCGCGGCCCGCACCGGCTCCGCTTCCCGCCGGAACAGGAAACACCGGATCACGTGACCGGAAACACCGACATATCCACCACGTGACCGGAAATGGCGCCAAGACCCGCCGACGCGTCACCATGGCAACTGTATGGGCCCAAAACCCCCAGTTTTCATTTCAAATCATCATTTTGCACCCCAAAGCCTGCAATTTTCATCCCCAAAACACACCTTTTACCCCAGCCTCCCACTTTTCACCCCAAGACCCCAAACCCCCTCTAATTCCCCCGAAAATGTGGATTTCCCACCTTTTCCCCAATCCATTCACATTTAATCGCAAATCCAGAGTGGTTTTTGTTCCGTTTATTTGTGAAGTTAAAAACAAGCGGTAAAAAGTAAAAACTTTGAGCCTTCGGTGGTCGGAGTTTTCCAGATGCTCCGGAACGACACGGACACGGCGGGGGGGGGCGGCCGGGGGGGCTCGGGGACCCCCGGGGGGGGTCCGGGGAGGATTTGGGGACCCCCGGGGGGACTTGGGGGGTCCCAGAGGACCTTGGGGACCCTGGGGAGGCCTTGGGGGGTCCCCAAGGGGGAGCTGGGGGCCCTTGGGGGAGTCTTGGGGTCCCCAGTGGGGGTCTGGGGATCCCCACAAGGGGACGGGAGGGTTTGGGGAGGGGGGTTGGGGTTCCCCAGATGGTTGAGGGTCCCGGGGGGATTTCTGGGTCCCCGGGGGTGTTTGGGGGGTCCCCAGCGGCTCCCAGGAATGTTCGAGCGGCTCCGGGGGCGGGCTTGGGGGGAGAACGGGGATGGGGGAGGGGGGAGACCTCCCCCCAGGATGGTTCCGGGGGTCGTGGGGGGCCGCTCGCCCCGTCCGGCCGCGGCCGCTCGCCCAAAACAAAAGGGGGTCACAGACGGGGGGGCACGTCGGGGTCACTGAGCCTGCGGGGGGAAGCAGCGTGGGTGGGAGATCTGGGGGGTCCCGGGGGGTTTGGGGTCCCAGGGTGAGCAGGAGCAGCCCCAGCCCCTCTCCCAGCAGGCAGCGTGTGAACGCCCTGGGGGAATTCAGGGAGGTCTGGGGGCTCCCAGTGGGGTTTGGGGGACCCAGGGGGAGTTCTCAAGGCCTTGTGAGTGTTTGGGGCACCCCGGGGTGGGGTCTGGGGTCCCGGGGGGGCCCGTGGTGGAATTCTGGGGATCAGGACATGCAGGGGGGGCTCCTGCAGCGCCAACCCTTCTCCAGCAGGAAGGTCTGGAGGGGAGTTTGGGGGTCCTGAGCTGTTTTGGGGCCTCCTGGTTGGTTCTGGGGGTCCCGGGGGTCCCACAGTGTCTGGGGGGGTCTCCTTGAGCACAAACCCCTCCCTGGGCAGGAAGATCATGCCGGGGCTTTGGAGTTCCCAGGGGAGGCTGGGGGTCCCAGTGGGTTTGGGGGTCCTGGGGGGGTTTGGGGGTCCCGGGGGGGTGTCTGGGGTGTCGGAGGGGCCATACCTGCTGTCCCTGCTGCGCGGGGGGGGGCGCGGGCCCGGCCCCCCCAGGGGTCTGCCCGTAGTACGCCGCTTGCTGCCGGTAGTACTCGGCCCAGGCTGCGCTGTAGTCGGGCTGGGGGCCGGGGGGGGCCCCGGGACCGCCCCCCGAGGCCACCTGGGCCGCTGCGGGGACACGGTGGGGCCGGTCAGGGCGGGGGGCGTGTCCCCAGAGCCCCCCGGGTGCGGCTTTTGGGGGGATTTACCTTGTTTCTTGTAGTACTCCTCCCAGGCCTTGGTGTAATCCTGCTGCGGGGGGGCCCCTGGCTGCTGCGGCTGCTGGCCTGGGGGGGCACGGGGGGTCAGGGGGCCCCGGGGGGCTAAGGGGTCCCCAGGGGGGGTTACAGGGGACACAGGGGCAGGTCTGGGGTCCCCAGGGGCAGTGGGGGCAGTCAGAGGGGCAGGTTCGGGGTCCCCAGGGGCAGTGGGGGCAGTCAGAGGGGCAGGTCTGGGGTCCCCAGGGGCACTTTGGGCAGTCAGAGGGGCAGGTCTGGGGTCCCCAGGGGCAGTGGGGGCAGTCAGAGGGGCAGGTTCGGGGTCCCCAGGGGCAGTTTGGGCAGAGGGGCAGGTGTGGGGTCCCCAGGGGCAGTTTGGGCAGTCAGAGGGGCAGGTGTGGGGTCCCCAGGGACAGTGGGGGCAGTCAGAGGGGCAGGTTCAGGGTCCCCAGGGGTAGCTGGGGGCAGCTCAGGGGTCTCTGTGAAAGGTTTGGCTCCTGGGGAGTTTGGAGGGTTCTGTATGGGCAGTCTGTGGGTGTCGGGGCGCTCCTGCAGTACCCGCCCCCTCCCCAGAGGCACGGATTTAAGGGAGACCCCCCCAATCCCCCCCAAATTCGGGGTGCACACCTAGTTTCTTGTAGTACTCCTCCCAGGCCTTGGTGTAGTCGGCCTGGCCGGTGGGGGGGGGCTGGGGGGGCTCCCCCTGCACGGGGGGCGCGGCGGGCGGGGGCTGCGCCGGCACGGGCCCGGGGGGCTGCTGGTAGTAGTGCGAGTAGTAGGCGGCCCAGGCCGCGTTGGGGTCCGGGGCGGGCGCCTTGCCTGGGGGGGGCCCCAAAACCACGGTGTCAGCCGGGGAGGCCACCAAATCCGGGGGGGGCAGCCCCCAATTTGGGACTCTCCCCCCCATAAATGCAGCACGGTCCCAAATCAAACGGGCGCGGTGCAGGGGGGATCTGGCACTGTCACCCCTCGGATGGGGGGGCCCCAAATGGCCCACGGTGAGCTGGGGGGTCCTGAGCTCAGGGAAGGAGCCCCGAACTCGGGGACCCTCCACAAGCCAAGTGGTCACAGCTCGGGGTCTGACACTGCTCCAAAATCCCACTGGGGCCCTCAAACTCAGGGACCCCACCCCACAATCCCAGAGCACCTCCAGAACCAGGGGTCACATCCCACACACTGTTGGGCTCTACCCGCTCTTTGTCCCCCCAGGCCCCCAAAACCCAGTGGGTCAGCCCCAGGGGGGGGTCCCCCAAATCCTTGGGAGGCCCCCCACAAAGCAGGCGCCACCCCAAACCCCCAGCCCCGGGGGGTCGCGGTACTCACTGGGGTCGTGGGGGGCTGGCGGCTGCCACTGGGGGTACGCGTTGCCCCAGCCCTGGGGGGGGTACTGGTGGGGGGGTGGCCCCCCCGGGCTGCGGAAAAGGGGGGTCAGGGAGGTCGGATTTGGGGGGACCTCCAGAACCCCCCCAAAAAAAGGCCGGTACTCACTGTGGGGGGGCTCCGGGGGGACCCTGGTTGAAGGGTCCGGGGTTGAAGGGGCCCATGGGGCCGGCAGGGCCGGGGGGACCCCCTGGGCCAGGACCGGGGCCGACGGGGCACAGCGGGCCCTGGGGGGAAACTGGGGGTCAGGGGGGGTTTGGAGGACCCCAGGAAGGTTCTGGGGTCCCCCAGGGGGATTCGGGCATGCTGCAGTACCACGCGTTCCCCACCGGAGGGCGACACCAAGACCCCAGCAGGTTCTGGGCTTTTCTGGGGATTTGGGGGAGTTTTGGACTCCCCTGGAAACGTTTCTAGGGTGCCCCCACCTCAATCTTCTCCTCAATGAGCTGCTTGGCGTGGTCGATCTGCTGGGGGGTCCCGCGGATCACGAACAGTTTGAAGTTGGGGTCCCCGTTGGGGGGCAGCTGCCGCGAGATCTCCACGAATGCCCCTGTCTGCTGGTTGATGGCCTTCACGTTCTCCCCCCCTGCACCCCAAAACCCCTCGCGGTCAGAGGGTGCACATCAAAATCCCCCAAGTCCCCTGGGAGCTGCCAGTCCTCCCCTGGACCAGCAAAACCCTCCTGGGACCTCCAAAACCTCCCCTGGGGACCCCAAAACCCTCCCTGGACCCCCAAACCCTTCCCAGGACTCAACCCCCCCCCCCTGGGAGCCCCCAAACCCTAACGTGTGGACCCCCAACATCCCCCCGCAATGAGCACCCCCTATGGAAGGAAGAAGAAAGCACTTTTGGGGTAGGAGTCAGGTGGTGGGAGGGGTCTGGATGTATTCGGGGGCATCTGGAGATCTTATGGGGGAGTTGTGGAGGGCTCAGGATTATTTGGGAGCATTTGAGGGCATCTATGGGGGTCCAGGGAAAGTTATATGGGTTCAGGGGAGAATTAGGGGGAGGCTAGGGAGAAGTTTGGGGAGTTCAGGGAGGGATTTTGGGGGTGTTGGTGGGGATTCTGGGAGCAGGGGGAGAATTTGGAGGTGTTGGGGGGGAATTGGGGGGTCCCAGGGGTTGCCCCCCCCTCACCTCTGCCGATGACGAGCCCGCACTTGTGGGTGGGGATGGAGAAGGTCATCTCCCCCCCGGGGGGGCCCCAGCTGCCCTGGCCCCGGCCCCGGCCGCGCCCCCCCGGCGGCAGCCCTGGCCCGGGGGGTCCCGGCGGTCCACTCTGCAGAGAGGGGGCGTCAGGGGTGGGCAGAACCCCCCAAAAAACATCCCTGCCCCTAAAACAACTCCCAACTCTTCCCCAAAAACTGCTCCTGACCCTTCCCTGGAACAGCTGCTGTTGCCCCCAAAGTGCAGCCCCCTCCCCAAACACCCGCAGGCTCTGCAGCAGGTCGTTGATGATCCCCCCACCCCAAGCCCCCTCCCCAAATACCCGCAGGCTCTGCAGCAGGTCGTTGATGATCCCCCCACCCCAAGCCCCCTCCCCAAATACCCGCAGGCTCTGCAGCAGGTCGTTGATGATCCTGGCTGCGTGCTCGCAGCGCTCAGGGGGTCCCATGATGTGGGCGATTTTCTCCGGCCCCGTCCCATCGTCTGCGGGGTTTGGGAGAGGTCACGGGGGTCCCCATGTCCCCGGCTCAATTGGGAGGGGTCTCTCTTGGGGGGGAAGGGGCTCCCCAAACCTTGCTTGAACTGGATCCGCACCCCGGCGTCGTTCTGGATCTTCTTGATCATCTCCCCGCTGCGGCCGATGACGACCCCGACCGAGTGTCGCGGCACCGGCACCTGGGGGGGTTTGAGGGATCTGAGGGTCCTCACCCCCCTCGGAAAAATGGGGGTGGGGCAGAGAAGGGTTTGGGGGGGGGTTTAAGTGAAAAATAGGTGGTTTTGGATTATATAATGTGAGTTTTAGTGTAGAAATGTGATTTTTTGCATTGTAGAATGAGATAATTGGAAACTGGGATTTTTCGTGTTGAGGAATAGGATTTTTTTTATTGAAACGCAAGGGTATTCATTGAAAAACAGGATTTTTTAAAATTCAAAAGTATGATTGGTTTTCAATTGAGAACTAAAATTTTTTAAATTAGGATATGTAACGTCTTTGAAAAACATGAGTTTAGGAATGAAGAACGAGGGATTTAGTTTGAACAATGGGATTTTTTTACAGCATAACATGGGGGCTTGGGGTGGCATTTTTGTGTGAAAATCCCCACAAAAATATGGGGTGAAAAAGGGGATATCTGGGGTGAAACATGCGGTGGTTGGTTTGAAAAATGGGATCTAATAGGGTGAAAACCTGAGATTTCGGGATGAAAAATGGTATTTTTGGGTGCCAAAGGGGATTTTGGGGACACACTCACATCGATGCCCCCACCCAGGCGGGAGCCGTAGTCCGAGCGCTCCCCAAAGCCGCCCTGGTCACGCTCCCGAAGGATGTCCATCACCATCTCACAGGCTTGCTGGGAACGGGGAGTTTGGGGGCTCAGTCGGGGATATTTCAGGAGGGCTTTGAGTTATTTTGGGGTGGGTTTTGGGCGCCTCTCACCTGCACCTTGTAGGGCTCCCCAATGATCCGCAGGGGTTTGTCCACGTTGGTGTTTTGGGAACCGTCTTGGATCAGGATCATCTTCACCCCTGCCCGTTCCTGGGGGGCATCGGGACCCCTCAGCGCTGACCCCCAACCCAAACCACCCAGGGACCCCCCGGGCGCGTTTTTGGGTCTCCTGGAGATGCTGAATGCTCTTCCCCTTGTCCAATCCCACAGGGATGGTCAAAGACTCCCAAATTCCCCTCAGTGACACCAAAACCCTCCCAAACCTCCCCCAAGCCCCTCCCCCCTCCCCCAAGGCCCCCCAGGGGATTTTTGGGGGCACCTGGAGCTGTTTGATGGTCTCCCCACCCTTCCCGATGACCAATCCCGCTTTTCCTGCTGGGATCATCAGCTCCTGGACCGGTCCGTTCTGGCCGTTGGCGGCGTCGGGGAAGGGTCCTGGGGGGCCCCCCCTGCCCCGGGACACGATGTCGTCCAGCAGCGCCTTCGCCTTCCTGGTGGGGTTTGGGGGGTCACTGGGGGGATTTCAGGGGGTTTACGGGACATTTGGGAGGAGTTTGGAGGCCCTAGAGGATTATGGGGGGGGGGGGGGGCGGGGGTTAGGGGAGATTTGGAAGGGTTTGGGGAGACCTGGGCAGAATGTGGGGGTCACGGAGGGTTTGGGGGGGATTTTGAAGGTCACTGAGGGAGTCCAGGGGAGATCCAGGGAGAGGCTGGGTGGCCTGGGGAGACTTTGGGGGTCCCAGGAGAGGTCTGAGGGTCCCTAAGGGAGTCCCAGGGGGCATTTTGGGGTCCCCAAGGGGTATTTTTGAGGTCTCTGAAGGGGTTCTGGGAGGGTTTTGGGGTTCCAAGAGGCATTCTGGGGTTCCCAGAGGAGTCTGGGGTCACTCACTGCACCGACTCCGGGGACCCCGTCAGGGACACGCTGCGCTCCGGTAACCCGCCGCTATCTGGGGGGGCACGGGGGGGTCAGCGGGGGTCCCCCGCCTTTGGGGATCTGTCCCCCATAATGTGGGGGTCCAGGGTGGGTTTTGGGGCCAGAGCCCCTCCGTACCTGGGGAGATCTGCACTTTGCACCCCGAGTCCTGCTGGATTTTATTGATCTGCTCCCCCCCACGGCCGATGACTGCAGGGGGAGGACACAGAGCGGGGTTTGGGGACGGCCCCAAGGGCCTCTCGGAGGTCCCCAACCCCCCGGGACCACGGAACCCCCCCTCAGACCCCCCAGACTCACTGAGGCCGACCATCCCGTCAGGGACCCGGTACTCCTCTGTCACCGTCGTCCTGGGGGGCACCGGGGGGGTCATGGGGACCCCAGAAAACACCACGGGCACCCCAAAACCCCCCAGCACCCACCAACACACCCCCAGCTCCCCAAGGACACTTTAAAACCACCCCAAAACCCCACAAAACTCACCAAAACCTTCAATTCCCCCCTCCCAAGGACCTCTCAAACCTCCCCCCAACACCTCCAGTATCCCCCTAAACAACCCTCAGACCCCAAGGACCCCCCCAGGAACCCTCCCCCTCCTTCCCGACCCATAACAAACTCCCCCCAGGAACCCCCAAAAGAACCCCTCCCACCCCCCAACACCCCCCAGGCCCCTGGGACCCCCATACCTGGGTGGGGGGTGGATGGGCCCCATCGGTGCCGGCAGCGCTGGGGGGGAACCTGACCTGTCTGTGGGGGTCCCCCCGATTTGGGGGGGGGCCCCAACTTCCCTGCAAGACCCCCCTACTTCCCCGCCCCCCCCAACCTCCCCCAGCCCTCAACCGCCCTGGATTCCCCCACACCACCCCACGGACTCCCTGTGAAACCCCTCGAGACCCCTCAAGTCTACCCTGAACACCCCAAAACTCCCACAGGATCCCCAAACTCCCCCTAGACCCCCTTAGCCTCCCTCATTTCCCCCCCCCAGGATACCCAAGTTTCCCTTTGGCCACCCCAAACCTCCCCATGGCCACCAAACACCCTTTGAGGACCCCCAAACCGGCCCCCAGCACCCCTTAAACCTCTCCGGGACATCGCACAACGCTCCCCTCTGGGAACAATCCCCGAATGCAGGAGCCCCCCAAACGTCCTGATGCACAAGGCCCCCCTCCCCGAGACCCCCGGGGACCCCCCCAGACTCCACTCACCTTCCCCCTGTGCTGCCAGTTTCTTGCTCTCAGGCTGGTCTGGAGGGAGGGAGCGATGTGGCGTTAGGGATCTCCGACTGCCCCCCTCAAGGATTTGGGGGTCCCCCCGCGGCCTGGGGGGTTCTCCCCGTGTCTGGGGGTCCCGTGCCCCACTTACCGCCATCCTCCAGCTGCCGTTTCTGCCCCCCGAAGCCCCCGAAGTCAGGGGGTGGGGGGTTGTTGTTGGGCACCGGAGGCGCTGCATCCCCCCCGATCTTGGCTGCGATCTGAGAGGGGGAAAAGGGAGGGGTCACCCCAAAAATGGGGGACCTGAAGGCCCCAGGGAGCCCCAAAACCCACCCAACATCGCCCCCACAGGACCCCCAAACACCCTCAGAGCCACCCCAACTCATAAAGGAGATCCCAAAACACCCCAAGATCCCCTAAAATCTCCCCAAAATCCCTTACGAATCATCCTGAAAAACGGTCCCCATCAAACTCATGCAGAGACCCCCAGAACCCACCAAGGACCGCCCAAAACCACCCAGGAGGCCCCAAATCCCCCCAGCGACGTCCAAATCCCTTTGAGAACTTGCAGGAAACCCCCAAAATGCCCGATGGGGGCATCCCAAAGTAAAGAACTCCCCAATACCCCCAACACAGGCAGGACCCCCGCCCCGAAACTGCCCCAAAACCTCTCCGAGAGGGGGGCCAAACACCGAGAAACCCCCCAAAAAGACCGCCACAATACGGGGACCCCCCAAAGCCGCCCCCACAGCCACGTTTGAGCCCCCCAGGACTGTACAAAACCCCCGAGCGAGGATGGAACTGCCCCAAGCCCACCCAGGGAACCCCCAAAACGCCTCCGTGAGCACCCCGAATCCCTTTACGCCCATGGGCTCCCCCAAAGACCCTCCCCAAAACTCCCAGATTTTGGGATCCCCCCGAAATCCGTTCCTGAGCGCAACCAGAGGCCCCCGTCCACGTCGGGACCCCCGAATTGGGGGTGTCGGGGGCAGGCTGAGCACTCCAAAAACGCTACGCCGTTAACTGAGGTGTTAATTACGCTAATTACCGTAATTGCGGCGCCAAATAGCGCGCGAGAGCGGGGGAGGCCCCGGGGTTTGGGGAGAATTACGGTAAAGTGCCGTAACTACCGTAATTACGGCGCCAGGCTCTCCCGGAATCGGGGGAAAACAACCGAGGGGGATGCGGGATTTTACTGGGGCGCGGGGGGGCCGGGACTCGGGGGGGGAACGCGAATGTGGGGGCCCCGGGGGTGGGGGAGGGGCGAGCCCTCTCCCACGACCCCCGGGGGGGGGCGGGGCCTTACCGGGAACGTGGGGGCGGGGCCGCGGCGCCCCGGGGGGGGTCGCGGGGGGTCCCCGACCCCTCCCGCCGCGTCCCGCCGCCCCGCCGCGCCCCTCACCTGCCGCGCGCGCTGCACCGCGTCGGCGAACGCGTCCTTGCGCCCCGTCCCGCCGCCGCCACCGCCGCCGCCGCCGCCCCCCGGGCCCCCCCCGGGCCCGGCCGAGGAGGGGGCGGCGGGGGCGGCCCCGGGCTGGGGGGGCGGGGGCGGCGCGGGGCCGAACTCGGACATGGCGGAGGCGGCGACGGGCACGGGCCGCGCTCGCCTCGGGCCGCGCGGGGCACGCTGGGAGCGCGGCGGGGAGGCCCGCCCGCACCGGCGCCGCGTGGCCAATCGCC
Source organism: Eopsaltria australis (assembly GCA_034509425.1). Taxonomy (NCBI): domain Eukaryota; kingdom Metazoa; phylum Chordata; class Aves; order Passeriformes; family Petroicidae; genus Eopsaltria; species Eopsaltria australis. Next base: position 66,895 of record JAVTVJ010001838.1, read on the forward strand.
GCGCCGGAGCGCCCTGAGTGATGGCGCTTTCGACCAATCAGCACCTGGGGGCAGCGCGCAGCGGCAAATGGGAGAAGGGAAGGCGCCGGCGCGCAGCGATTGAGTCGTGTTGGCGTGAGTGGCAGCCGGGACGGCCAATGGAAGCTCGTTGCTCCGCCGCCGGGCGTGGGCGGGAATGTGGGGTGCGCACCCAATCGCACTGCGCGCCGCTCTTGGGCGGCCCCGCCAGACTCTGCGATTGGTCGAGGAAACGGAAATCATGGAAAAGGCGGGGCAGGAGTGATTGACGTTGGCCTCGACTAATTGGGCGCAACGCACTCTCCGCCTTTGCGCGCCGCGCAGCGATTGGGGGATGCGGTTGACTGACGGCGAATGCGGCCAATGGAGCGCGGTAAGACGGTAGGGCGGAGCTTCGTTAGAATGACAGGCTCCGGAATCAATCGGCGGCGGGAAAAGAAGTGGCCAATCACGGCCGGGATCTGGAGAGCAGCGTGATTGGCAGTGCACCCAGCAAATGGACTGCGTCTCTGCGTGCCCGTCGTCCAATGAGCATCGGACGGTGATTTCGGAGGGAAACGGCGGCCAATCAGCTGCCGGGCCGGAGGGGCGGGCACGAGGCTGTGGCGCTCCGGTCCCACCCCCTCCCAGTTCCCCCAGTTCGGCCGCGCAGAGATCAATAAATAATAAATAAAACTTTAATGATGGGAGGGGAGGGCCCACCGTGGCCCCGCCCACTTCCCAGGGGCTCCGTTGGAGAGGGGATTCACAGTATTTTGGTTGAAGAAAACCCCAAAGTGCCCCAGGGGTCTCTTGGGGCATCTGGAGAGTTGTGAACAGGCACGGACGGCCTGTGTGTGTCCAGCTGCGGCCGCAGCCCTGCCCGGGTAAGCACAGCTTTGTCCAGGTACGTGCAGGTGTGCACAGGTGTGTCTGCAGCCACGTCCGGCTGTGCACAGCCACGTCTGGCTGTGTCCGGGTGTCCCCAGGTGTATCCAGGTGTCCCCAGGTGTGTCTACAGCCACGTCCGAGCGTGCACAGTTATTCCCAGCTCTGCCCAGGTGTGTCCACAGGTGTGGCCGCCCTCAGCCCTGCTCTCAGTCCTGCAGCGCCCCAGGTGCTGCTACCCAACCCCAGGGAGCTCTGGGGGTCTTGGCTCCCCCAAATCCTCAGGGCTCCTCGTCCTCTGATGTCAGCGGCCGCTGGGGACGGAAAGGGGGGGCTCAGGGGGGTGTCCCTGCACCCCGTCCTGCCCCAGGACCTCCCTCTCACCAGGGGTCCCCCCCACCTGCTGCCCCATCCACGCCCCGAGCCCCCGTGTCCCCCCTTGCACTCACCAGGGGGTCCCCGAGCCCTCCCCGTGTCCCCCCCTCGCACTCACCAGGGGGTCCCCGAGGCCCCCCCCGTCCAGGGGGTCTCCGGGCCCTTTCCGGAAGGTGGCGTTGCTGAAGCTGATGCTGTTGGTGTTGCGCCGGCGCCATTCCTGCCACAGCGCCCTGGCTGCCACCCCCAGGCACAGCACCAGCCCTGGGGGCACGGGGGTGTCACCAAAGGTCCCCAAAACCGGGACACCCCCCTCAAGTGACCCCCAAAGTTCAGGCCCCCCAGATGGCCTGACCCCAACGAGACACCCCCCCCTCCTTTGGGACCCCCCACCTTTGAAACCTCCCCTGCCCGGGCTCCTCCCGAATCTCACCTCCACCCCATTTTGGCCTCCCCCAACCCTCCATTTTTGGCACCTCTCTGTTGAAATTCCCCCTCCCCGCCTTGGGATCCACGTTCTGCCCCCCCCATTGCCCCACCCCCCTAGACCCCCATTCTGGGCACCCTTTCTTTGGGACCCCCCTCATTTCCCCCCCAAGGCCCCCAGATTTTGACCCCTCCCTCCCCCCAGCCAGGGCCATACCGAGGGGCAGCAGGACCCCGAGCGCTGTCAGCCCCGGCCGGGCTCCCATGGGCTGCCCCGGCCCCCCGAGGTCACCTGCGGGGACAGGACTGGTCAGGGTGTGGCCAGTGGGTGTGGCCAGTGGGTGTGGCCGGGGGCAGGGCCATTACCTGTCGAGGTGTTTCCCTCACGGCTGAAGTTCCGGGTGAGGGGCTCAGGGGTCCCGGAGGGCTCTGGGGGGATATGGGGAGGGGGGGTCACCTGGGCACCGAGGAGGGGTTTGGGGGAGTTTAGGGGGGGCCTCGGGGAGTGTGGGGTGATCTCAAGGTTACCTGTCACACAGGTGTGTCAGGGAGGGTTTGAGGGGTCTCAGGAGGGTCTGGGGAGGTCTCAGGGGTTACCTGTGACACAGGTGCGTCCGTCGCTGTCCAGGTGCTCCCCGTCGGGGCAGGCGCAGCTGAACCGGGGGGAGCCAGGGCCGCGGGCAGGGGAGGGGAGGCACAGGAAGGAGCAGAGACCCCCGGGACCCTCGCAGAGGTTGGGGCCTGTGGGTGGGGCACAGGTGAGGGGGGATCTGGGGTGGTCCCTGGGGGAATTCGGGGTCACTGGGGGTCCCCGGGGTGTTCTGGGGATTTTACCTGCCGGCTGCCTCTCTGGGTGCAGAACCACGACGGCCTCAGGGCTGAAAAGCTCCTGGGCCACCACCTGGGGGGTGGGGGAGCCCCCCCAGAGCCGTGCGGCCACCAGGGACCCACGGTGGGGGTCGGTCCAGAAGGCCCAGTCCTGGGGGGAGGGACACAGGGGAATCAGAGGGGACAAGAGGGGGACATTGGGGGGTCCTGAGGGACACAGGGAAGGTCAAGGGGGAAGGCAACAGGACGGGTTGTGGGGGGATATTGGGGGTGTCCTGGGGGTCTCACCTGGAAGACGGCGAGGCCGAGGGGCTGCGCCAGGTGCTGGGGGTCCCTCAGGTGCATCCGGCGGCCGCTCCCGTCCAGGGCCACGCTGGACACGGTGTGGAGGCGGCCATCAGTCCAGTACAGGCGCTGGGAGGACTGGTCTGGGGGGCATGGAGGGGTCAGGGGGGCATTGAGGGGTCTGGGGTGGGAGGGACACGGGGCTGGGGACATATGGGGACACCCAGTACAGGCACTGGAAGGTCAAGGAGGCATGGGGGAGTCTGGAGGAGTCAGAGGAACATGGGGACAGGTGTGGGGACACAGGACAAGCCTGGGGACACGTTTGGGGACAGGTGTAGGAGTCTCACCCAGGGCCAGCCCCTGTGGCCGCTCCACGTCCTCGGACACCAGGGGCTTGGGGGGGGCCCCATCCTGGGCCCCCTGGGCGATGTGGGGGTGGGACCCCCAGTCCGACCAGTACAGGTACCTGGGGGACAGCGGTGTCACCAGTGCCACTGGTGTCTCCTGTCCCTGTCTCCCCTGTGCGCCCCCACAGCCCCCCGTCCATCCCATTCCATGTCATTGTCACCACCCCACATCCCCCTGTGTCCTCCCCATGTCCCCATGTCCCCCCGGGCCCCTCCCCACACCCCCATACCCGTTCAGGGGGTCCACGACCACTCCCCAGGGCCGTGTCTGGGGGTCCCGATGCAGGGTCCGGTGGCGCGTCCCCGAGGGGTCACTGACGGCCACGCGGCCGGAGTCGGGCTCGGTCCAGTACAGGAGCCGATGGATCCAGTCCAGGGCGATCCCGGCCGGGGCCCCTGGGCCTGGGGCCACCCCCAGGGGCACGGCTGGGCCCGCAGCCAGGGGGGCTCTGTGGGGCACTGGGGTCAGTGGGGGGAACTGGGCGGGGATTGGGATGACACAGGGGGGGTCTTGGGGGGAGTTGAGGGTTAGGGTTGAGGGAGACTGGGGGGGAATCGGGGGTCCTGATGGGACATAGGAGGCACTGGAGGGGTCATGGGAGGGGGAAATTGGGGAGCCATTGGGGTATTTGGGTGCATTGGGAGGGATTGGGGGTCACTGGAGGGTCCTGGGGGGCATTGGGGAGGTCCCAGAGGGTCCCTCACCTGTAGATGAGCCCCTCGCTGGGGTCCCCCCAGAACAGGGACCCCCCCTTGACGCCGACGTCCAGCGCAGCTGCGTGCTTGAGGGTGCCCCGCAGGATTTGGGGTTCGGGGCCCCCCAGGGCCAGCACCTGGTGCCGGGTGCTCACCAGGAGGGTCCCAGGGGGGCCTGAGGGGGTGCACCTGGGTCACCCCCTTGCAGGGAATGCCCCCCAGTCCCCCAAAATCATTGAAAATCCCCACACAACCCCTCAAACCCCAGACACTCCCAAATGCCCCAGGCCCTCAAATTCCCCTTGACCCCTGTCGGGACCCCCTGATCCACCCCGCCCTTCTGGGACTCCCCCAAACTCCCCCAGGAACCCCATTTCCCTCCTGGGGACACAACACTCCCCCGTGGCAGATTTAGGGGTGTCCCGGTGGGTGTTGGGGCATTCTGGGGTATTTTGGCGGGCGCGGGGGGATGTTGAGGTATTTTGGGGTGTTGTGGGGATGTCACGCACCGTGGCACGTCCGGTTGTCGGGGTCCAGGCTGAAGCCAGGGGGGCACAGGCACTCGAAGCCCACCCGCAGGTCCCGGCAGCCGTGGGAGCAGCCCCCGCCCCCCGCCAGGCACTCGTTCACCCCTGGGGGGAACGAGGGGGTCAGACTCCCCAAAATCCCACCCGAAAGGAGCAGAGACCCCCCGAGTCCTGGGGAGGAGGAGCTGGGGGTGGGTAACAGCAGGGATTGGGGGTTTTTGAAGGGGAGGTTTTGGGATGGTCTGAGGGGGTGTTGAGGGGTTTTTAGGGTGTTTGCGGGGGGGTGAGGAGGGCTTGGGGGTATTGGCAGGATTTGGGTTTTTTTTGGGGGGGGGGTTCCAGGGAATTTTGGAGGGCCTGGGGGGAGCTGGGCTGTCCGAGGCGGTTTGGGATTCTCAGGGGATCTGGGGTGGCTTGGGGGGGGGGGCGTTTAGAAGGACCCGGGGAGGGGATTGGGGGGTTTTTGGGGTCTCATGGGGCGGTTTTGGGGCCCCTCCTCACCGCACTCCTTGAGCGGCTCGTCGGACCAGTCGCGACAGTGGCGCCGCCTGTCGCAGACCTGCTCTATCGCGATACATTCGCCCGAGCGGCAACGGAACCGGTGCGGGGGGGGACACGGCGGGGCTGGGGGCCGCGGGAGGGGATGAGAGACCGAGATACCCACGAAACACCCCCAAAACAACCCCTCAAGGACCCTTAAACACTCCCTGGACCTCCCCCACTCCCCCACATCCTCTCAAAATCCCCTCAAACACCCCCAACCACCCCCAAACCCCCCAGTCCGCCCCAAAACTCCCTCCAAACCCCCCAAGCCCTCCAAGACCCCCTCAAGTGCCCCAAACGCCCTCAAATCCTCCTCAGAACTCCCTCAAACCTCCCCAACCCCCCGAGAAAACCCTCTGAGCCCCCTCTGATATCCCCGAACCCCGCCTGAACCTCTCCCAGCCCCGCCGACCTCCTCAACCGCCCCCAGCGCCCCCTCCCCGTACCGTCGGGGCACTCCTCCTCGTCGTCGCCGTCACGACAGTCGGGGGTCCCGTCACAGGCTCGGGCCGCGGGGATGCAGCGTCTGTCGCGACAGCGGAGATGCCCGGGGGGGCACGGGGGGGGCGCGGCTGGGGGGACGCGGGGGGGTCAGTGGGGCAGCGACCCACCCAGACGTCCCAGTCCCTCCCAGTCCATCCCAGCCTCTTCCACCGCCCTCCCACTCCATCCCAGTGCCCTCCCATCGCACGCACCACAGCCCTCCTCGTCGGAGCTGTCGCGACAGTCGGGCGTCCCGTCGCAGCGCCACCGCCTGTGGACGCACTCGCCGGACCCGCAGGGGAACTGGAGGGGGGCGCAGGCGCGGGGGGGCCGGGGGGTCCCGCACAGTTCGGGATCTTCGTCGTCCCCGTCGCGGCAGTCGGGATCACCGTCGCAGCGCCAGAGCCGCGGGACGCAGCTCCCGTCGCGGCAGCGGAAGGAGGAGGGGGCGCAGGGTGGCGGCGAGGGCGGGGGGCCGCAGCCCAGCTCGTCACCTCCGTCGGGACAGTCGCGCTCCCCGTCGCAGGCGAAGGATCGCGACAAGCACGAGCCGTCCCCGCAGCGCAGCTGGTCCGGGGGACACGGCGGGGGCGCTGGGGACGGGAGAAGATCGAGTCAGGGACCCCCAAAATACCCCTGAAAAGAACACAAAATACCCGCAGAAACCCCCAAGACACGCCCAAGAAGCCAAAATATCCCCCCATTAAACCCTCCCAGGTCCCCACCCCAGAGATTCCCAAATTCCTCCAGAGACCCTCCCGGCTTCCCCCCTCCCGCAAGGACCACAAAAAAATCGTCAGGGACCATCCGAGCTCTCCCCGAACTCGAGGGGCCCCAGGGGGGAAAACTCCAGCCCGGGGTGAGAGGGGGTTGTTAATGCGGGGGTCCCATTTCGGGGGTCCCGGTCCCATTTTCTGGCTTCCAGTTGCATTTCGTGGGGTCCTGTCACGTCTGGGGGGATTTTAGCCCCATTTTGGCGTGTTTTAGCACCACTGTGAGTGTTCTGGTCCAATATTGAAAGTTCCTATCCCATTTTGGAGTTTGACCGCACTTTGGGGGCGTTCTGGTCCCATTTGGGGAAGTTCCGGTCACATTTTTGGCGAGTATTAGTCCCATTTTTCGGGCCCCGATCACGTTTTTGGGGCTCCCGATCCCATTTCGGAGGGTCCTGGACCCATTTTTGTGGGTTTTAGCCCCATTTCGGGGGTCCCGATTTCGCCCCGGCCCCACCCAGGCGCGCCTCCTCGCGCGCCGCGCTCTGATTGGCTGGCACAGGCCCCGCCCCCGCGGGTGGCCAGTCTGGGCTCAGCCAATGGGAGCCGCGTCCGTCGCGGGGCGGGGCGGGCCGAGCGCGCTGATTGGCCCTGCCCGGGCCGGGGGGCGGAGCCTCCCCGCCCGTGGGGCGGGGGGTGACACGTGGGGGGGCCCGGGGGGACTTTGGGGTCCTGGGGGGTCACCCGTGGGACACCCCCGTGAGGGCGGAGGGGCGTCCCCGCTTTGGTGGGGGCAAATCGCATGGCGGGGGGCGAGCCCCGGTGTCGCTCCCCCTCCCTCCCGGTTCCCTTCACCCCTTTCCCAAACCTTCCCCGGGATTCCCGGTGCCCTCCCCCGCCCCCCACGTGGGTCTGGGCGTGGGGGAGTCCCCCACCTCCTCGTCGACCCCCTCCGGACCCCCAAAATCCCCCCTCGGCTCCACTCCCCACCTGCGCTCGGTGTCGTCGCCGCCGCCGCTCCCAGAAGGAGCAGGAGGATCCCGACGGTCTCGGAGTGCATTCCGGTGCTTCTCGATCTCCTCCCGGTGGTCCCAGAGCCCACCCTGGTGGTCCCAGATCCACTCCCGGCTGTTCCCGCTCTTATCCCGCTGCTGCCGGGTCCCATGCCGGTGTTTCCCGGCTCCTTTCCGCCGGCTCTGGGCTCTGTCTTGGGCTCTATCCCGGTTTTCCCAACCGCGGTTCGTGTCCTTGCGCCCACAGAGAGCGGAGCCGGGGCTCGGAGGGATCCGGGCGCTCGGTGCCGATCCCGGTGCCGGTCAGTACCGGAGTTGATCTCGGTGCCTGTGCCGGCGCCGGTGCCGATCCCAGTCCGTCCCGGTGTTCCTGGCGCCGCCGCCCGTCGGGCCCCATTTAACGGGCAGGGGGAGGAGCTCGGGGCGTTCGAAAAGGTGGAGGGTGGGGCGGGAAAACCGGGAATGAGGGAGGGGAAAGCGGGAAGGACGGACGGAAAGCCGGGATCGCGGGAGAGGCGGGCACCGGGGCGACCGGAGCACCGGGATGGGGGGAGGGAAACCGGAATAAAGGCACGGAAACCGTGAGGGACGGAGAGAAAGCCGAGATAAAGACAGGAAAATCGGGAAGGAAGGAGGGACAAGCAGCAAGAAAGGGCGCGGCACGGGGGTCCCTTTTCCTACCCCCAATCAAAAGCTGCGTTTTAAATGTTTTCCCTCTTTTCACGTGGGATTAATCGGGGATTTTCCACTGGAGGTGATTCCCGGGGGGGTTGGAGCAGGATCGGGGGGTGGAGGGGCACAAGGGGGTTCAACTCCCCCCAACCCCCATCACGTGATGTGACCCCATCCCGCAATTCCCAGGGCAGGGAGGGGTCGTTGCTGCAGAGCCTCTGGGAATAATATGAATCCCACTGCGGTGGGGACACCTCAGGGACCCTCTGACACCCCCCAGTGCCCCCAGAGAGCCCTCAATCCCCAGAGCCACCCCAGCTACACCCCCCTGAGACTTCTCCGGAACCCCCCAATTCCCTCCCAGGACCTCCCCAGCTTCCCCCTGGAGGCCACTCAGCTCCTGTTGGATTAATTTATTAATTAATTATTGACTGCTGGGAATCCAGGGACAGCGACAGCGGGGGGTGGGTGGGATTGGGATGGGCTGGGAAGATCCCAGGGGATGGAGGGTAGTCTGGGACAACCTGGGACCACCCGGGATGATCCAGATTGGGACCACTCAGGACGGGGTGGGATGATCCAGGACAATCCCAGGACAACCTGGGCTGATCTCAGATGATCCAGGAGGATCTAAGACCATCCAGGATGGTCTGAATCACCCTGGACAATTCGGGACTATCCAAACCTGGGACAGCCCAGGACCACTTGGGATGGTCCAGGACAACTCAAGACAATCTGGATCGGGGATGAACAGGGACAACTTGGGACCATCTGAAACAACCTGGGATGAACCCAGTTGGACCATCCAGGACCACCTGGATCTGGGATGATCCGGGAACTCTGGTGGCTGGGGCAGTGCCAGTTCTGGTATAAATACAGATGAGGTTGGACGTGGTTTGTTTGGATTTTCAGGATCTTGGGAATTGCGGTGTCGCTGCCATCAGAGCTACAGGGGAGAATGGGGGCGGGGGGCTCTGGGGTTCCGCGGGGACTGTGGAGCCATGGAATGTTGGGATCAGTCGTCCTCAGTGCCGCTGCCAGAACGATCCTAGAATGAGAGGAAAAAGGGTGAGCAACTGGAGGCCAGGATGAGGAATTTGGGGGGTTCAGGATAGGATTTGGGGGTCAGGCCATGGATTTGGGATTAAGATGAGGCACTTCAGGGTTGAACTCAAGATCAGGGGTAGGATGACGGATCTGGTGGGAGTACAGCCCAGGATTCAGAGGTCAGAATGAGGGATTCAGGCCCCAGGATTTGGGGTCAGAATGAAGGACTTGGGATCACTGCCAGAATCCAAGGTCACTCCTGGGAATTCAGCCCAGGATTCAGGGTAAGGGTGAAGGATTGGGGGTCATTCCCTGGATTTGGAGGTCTCTCTCAGGATCCATGATCTGGTGCCATTCCCGGATTCCCTCACCTCCTCCTGCTCGTCCTCGCTCTCGTCGTCACTCAGGAGGGGTTTGGGGCGTCCCCCCCGCCCTCCCCGGCGCCGGCCCTTCCCGCGCTCCGGAACTTTCTCCTTTCGGCCCAGACGGATCTTCACCTTCACCGAGCGGGCTGGGGGGAATCCAGACCCTCCAAATGATCCTGCCCCTCCATTCCATCCAATCCCCTCCCATCCCATTCCAATCCCAATCCTACTCCCCCCCATCCCAATCCCATCCCAAGCCCATCTCATCCATCCCAATCCCATCCCATCCCATCCCATCCCATCCCATCCCATCCCATCCCACCAACCCTCGGACTCGGATCCTTCCTCCTCTCCCTCTTCCTCCTCCTCGCTCTCCTCTCCGTCGCTTTCCTCCTCCTTTTCCACCTTCTGCCGGACACTGGTGAACACAGACTGGAGCACGATGGAATCCTCATAGATCTGGGGGAAAACAGGGAATTCCAGGTCATTCCTGGTCACTCCAGACCATTCCAAGCCATCGTGGCTGTTACTCCAAGCTGTTCCAGACCGTTTCTGGCCATTCCCGGCCCTTCCCAGGTGCCATTCCAGGTCATTCCCGGTTATGCGGGCGGGCGGGGGGGGGGGGGCGGGCTCTTTCCTGGTTGTCCGTACCAGGGACCCCTCCAGGTTGAAGGTCTGGGCGTTCTGGCACAGCAGCATCACATCCTTCTCCAGGTCATTGAGGCTCCGGTACTTGTGGTTCCGGATGCGCTCCTGGGAGTAGGAAAAGGGATGAAGTGGGGGCCCAGGGGATGAATTACAGTGGCTCCCAACAGATCCGAGCAGATCCCAGTACCTTGATCTTCTTGAAGTCAACAGGTTTCCGGATGAGCTCATAGTATTCTGGCAGCTCCTTGCGGGACGGGAGCTGGATGAAAACCTCGCTCAACTGTCGCCCGCTGCTGCTGCGGGGGCGAAAACAGGCATGAGGGGTAGCCTTCCTCATGCTCATCCTCGTCCTCATCATCCCATCATCCTCATTCCCATCTTCATCATCCTCCCCACCACATCCCATCCCATCCCATCCCATCCCATCCCATCCCATCCCATCCCATCCCATCCCATCCCATCCCATCCCATCCCCTCTGATCTTCATCTTCTCAGAGACACGTTGTGTTGCCCACGGGAATGTGGTTCCCTGGGAATGCCTGGGAGTGCCAGGAACATCCAGGAACCCCCAGCAGCACCTGGCCCCCCTCACCTGTCCTTGTACTTTATGACGGCATCCACGATTTTCCGCATTTTCCGGGTGAGGGGGGGTGGATTTGGAGAAAGTTTTTCAGCCGGGGGCCGTCCCCGCTTCTTCTGCTTCCGGCTCTCCTCGTCCTTGTCCCGGCTCCGGGCACTCGGGGGGGGGCCTGCAGGACCCTCAGGCTCCCGCTTCCGCTTCCGAGAGGATTTCTTCTGCCGAACTTCCTCCTCGATCTCCTCCAGTGTTCCCTCCTCGATGGCCTGCAGGAAACGTGGACAGGGATCCTTGGGATCGGGGATCCACAGGGATGCTGCAGGCCCACAGGGACCGGGGGGTCCTGGAAAGATGGGGATTTCCAAAGGGACCAGGGCTTCTATTTCCAGGGACACTTGGGGTGTTTCTCTGGGATCTGTGGGCCTTCTCCAGGATCCATAGGTGTTTTCTGGCAGCTGGGGGAGCTTTCCAGGCCTCACAGGTATTTTCTGGGACTTGCTGGGATTTTTCTGGGATTTGTAGTCATTTTCCTGGGACTTGTGGAAATTTTGCCAGGACCCGTGAGTGTTTTTCCACACCCCAAGGGCCTTTTCCAGGTCCTGCAGGTGTTCCTCCAGGACCATAGACCTTTCCCAGCTCTCACAGGCACATTCCCAGCCCTCCGGGTGGATCCACCCTGGGAATACCTTGAGCCATTGTTTTTCTGTGAGGGAATCACTGTAATCCACTTCCTTGCGGTGCCGGGAGCCACGGCCGAACATCTTCTCCTCCTCTTCCTCACAGGTGAGCCGCTCCACCTCGGCATCATCCTTCAGGATCCAGGACGGGAGCTCGTCCTCCTCCATCAGCCGCGGCTTCCGCTTGGGATTCCGCGCCTCCTCCCGCCGCCGGTCCAGGTCCATGCGCTGCCAGGGCAGAAACCGTCACAGGGGATCTGCACACTGGTCCCGGGGGTCAGAGGCGGGATGGGGATGAGGGATGGATCCAAAGGGGGATTTTGAGGGGATCAGGGGATCTAAGGTAGGATGGGGTGGAGGGGATGCTGCTGAAGTACAGGGATGGAGGAGCCACGTCCAGAGCCATAGGCTGCTTTGGGAACTGGAGGAACTTCAGAAATGGAAAACGTTTCAGGAGTTGAAAGGAACCAACTCTGGGAACCACAGTTTTGGGAACTGGGGCAGGTTTGGGAACTGCAGGAACCACACCATGAGCTGGGAGCTGGAGGAGCCACATGAGGAGCTAGGGGTATTTTGGGAACCGGGAGCAATTTGGGAACTCCCAGAGGAATTCTGGGAGCAGCACAGGCTGCACAGCCAAACCATCTGGGAGAGTTTTGGGAACTGAGAAGAGTTTAAGGAATGGGGAGTTTTGGAAATTGGGGGTGTTCTGGGAGTCACCAGCCTCCCCCTGCCCTGCTCCTTCATCCAGGTCCAGCATCGCTGGCATTCTGGGCATGGACACTCCCTGCACACTGGGACAGGATCCCCGAGGGATTCTGCAGATGGGAAATGTCGCTGGTATTGAGGCTCCTGTGCCTGGATGAACTCTCGCTCTTCATCCCCCTCCCTTCCCAGGGCTACAAGAATTTTGGATGGGGAAAATGGCATTTTCCACACTCCCGGCCACATCTCCTCCTCCTGGGGCTCCTAAGCTCATCCCGAACCAGAGCTGGGAGACTCCTCCTACCCTTCCTCCTCCCACTCACGGACACCTCAATTCCCCACCCTTTTCTTCCTCCCTCTCTTCTTCCTCCCTCATGGAAATACCAAAGCCCTCTTGCTACTCCTCTTCCTCGCAAGATCTTCCTCTTCTCCTCCTCTTCCTTGGGGGATTTTCCTCTCCTCATCTCTTGCCCTCTGCTTCCTCCCCCGTTTTTCTTCCTCCTTGCAAGATCTCCCTCCTCCTCCTGTGCCTCCTTCTGTCCTTCCTCCTCTTTGTGAGATCTTCCTCTTCTCCTCTACTTCCTCCCCCTCTTCTTCTTTTTCCTCTTCACAAGATCCTCAACTCCTGCTACTCTTTCTCCTCCTCCTACCCCTGCTCATTTTCCCTCCTCCTTGTCAGACCTTTCCCCATCTCCTCCCTCTCCCTTCTCCTTGGGAGATCTTCCTTCTCTCCTCCTCTTCCTCCCATCCTGCCCTTCCTCCCTATCCCCCTCCACCTCTTCCTCACCATGAACAGGTCGAATTCCTCCTCGTGCCGGGCAATCATCTGATTCACGGTCTCGTCATCGGGCACCTCATCTTCCTCCTGGGAAAACCCAAATCCAGGGATTCAGCTGCTGCCCCCAGCGCCTCCCCCTGAGACCCCTCCGACGCTCGTTGGCTTCCCACAGATCGGGGACCTTCCTCAGGGTTCGGGGGCCTTGCGCTCCCCTTTGGATGTTTTGCTGTCGTTTGACCCCATTTTGGGGCACTTCAGGCTCGTTTTGCTCATTTTTGGGCGGTTTCAATGGGTTTTTTTGCTCATTTTTGAGTGGTTTCAGTATGTTTTTGCTTTTTTCTGGGTGATTCTAGTGTAGTTTGCTCATTTTTGGGGAGTTTCAGTGTGCTTAGCTCATTTTTGGGTGGTTTCAGTGTATTTTACTTGTTTTTGGGCCACTCCTGTGTTTTTGCTCATTTTGGGATATTTTAATATCTATTTGCTCATTTTTTTGGTACTTCAGCTCATTTCAGGGTGGTTCTAACTCAGTTTGGGGCATTTTTAGCTGGTTTTTCGATGCGTCTGTCTTGTTTTCCCTCATCTTTGGGCAGTTTCAACTCACTTTTTGCTGCTTTCAGGGCGGTTTTAGGCGGTTTTTAGTTCATTTTGGGGGGGTTTCAGTGTGATTTTCTTTGTAAAGTTTTCTCATTTTCAGGCATTTTTATTCATTTTTGCTTTCAACTCGTTTTGGCTTTCAGGCAGTTTCTTCTCATTTCTGGCTCAATTCAGGCCATTTTAAAGTCCTTGGTGGCTGTTTTTGTGCCGTCTTTAGCTCATTTTGCCTGGTTTCAGGCCAGTTTGTCTCAGCTTTGGCACTTTCAGTCGGTTTTTAACTCACTTCTGGTACTTTCAGCAACTTTTACCTCACTTTCAGCCCTTTCAGTCAGGTTTTAACTCACTTTTGGAACTTCCAGACCATTTTTTCTCCCTTTTGGCATTTTTAGGTGGATTTTAACTCATTTTTGGCTGTTTCCATGCCGGTTCTAACTAATTTTTAGCACTTTTGGGCTCATTTTAACTCCCTTCTGGCACTTTCAGGCCACTTTTAACTCATTTTTGTCTGTCTTCGGGCTGTTTTTTCCCCAGTTCTGGCACTTTAAAGCCATTTTCATCTTATTTTTGGCATGTTCAGGCCGGTTCCAAGTAATTTTTGGCTTTTTCAGGCCATTATCATTAAATCTTTGGCATTTTCAGGCCAGTCCTAACTCACTTTTGGCTGTTGCAGGCCATTTAAATCTCCTTTCCGGCACTCTCAGGCCATTTTAATCTCACTTTTGGCACTTCCAGGCCATTTCTGACTCTCATTTGGCCGTTTCCATGCCACTTTAATCTTACATTTGGCCCTTCCAAGCCATCTCAATCTCACTTCTTGCTCTTCCCAGCCCGTTTCTCTCTGGGTTCTGTCCCTCCCTGACTGGCTGGGGCTCCTTGCGGGCCGATCCCTGCCTGTGGCGCAGCGGTGCCGGGCAGTGCTGGCGGGAGGATTGAATGGGCAGTGGAGACTGAACGACCCCGCTCACCTTTAGAGGTGCTTCCTCCGACTCAGCGCCCAGGCACAGGGAGGAGGCAGCGTGGGGGAAGCTGCCACTGCCCGCGCTCTGTCTGCTCTGTGGATAAACACAGGGATTCAGTCTCCAGGGCTGTCAATCCGGCGCCTTTGTTCCCGACGCTACTCCCAAAAAATTCCAAACAAGCCGCCATGCTCCTGCTCTGGGGTTGGTTTGTTGGTTTTTTTTTTCTTTTTTTTTTTTTTTTTTCCTTCTCTTCTTTCTGGCTTCTGACCCCCAAATTCCCGCGGCAACTCCGCTCCGGCCCTCACCTCATCCTGCTCCTCGTGCTCCAGGATGGCCTGAAGGAACGCCCGTCGCTCATGGCTGGAGGATTTCTGGTCGAACATTCCGGCCTGTATCACCTTCTGATCCACGTTGAGCTTGTACTTCGCAGCTGCCAGGATCTTCTCCTCCACGCTGTTGACGGTGCAGAGACGGAGCACACGGACCTCGTTCTGCTGCCCGATGCGGTGGGCCCGGTCCTGGGCCTGCAGGTCCTGGGGGAAGGGGCAGTGATAGCACCAGGCTCCCAAAAATCCCACTTTTGTCCTCAGAATCCACAGAGGGATATGTGGGATGAGGCCTGAGGGCGTACAGGGATTCCCAAGAAAGACCGGGAAGCGGCAACAGGATCACCAGGACTGCGTAAGTCCTGGGGGACGGGGCCGTGTTGGCCAAAGGGTCCCAAAACCCCTGGTTTTGTCCTCAAAATTTACAGGGATTCCCAAGGATGATGGGGATGTGGCAATGGGATCACCAGGACTATGTAAGTCCTGTGGGACAGGGCGTCACAAGAGGGGTGCCAAAAATCCCACTTTTGTCCTCAAAATCCAATGGGAAGATGCAGGATGAGCCCTGAGGGAGCTCAGGGATCCCCAAGGATCCTAGGGATTCAGTAATGGGATTATGGAGGTCCCGTGGGAAGGGCCAGAGTCGGCCAAGAGGTGCCAACCTACACTTTTAGCCTTAATGGGGAAAACATGGGATGCACCCCAAGGGCTCTCAAAGATCCCTAAGGATTATGGGAATTTGGACAATGGGATTGTTGGGGCCATGTAGGTCTTGGAGGAAATAGCCACATTGGCCAAGAGGTGCCAAAAAAGTTGGTTTAAATCTCAAATAAACCATGGGAGAGACATGGGATGCACCATGAGGAGAGTTCAGGGATCCCCAAGGATTACGGGAATTTGGGTAACAGGATCACCAGGACCCCAGGAGCAGGATTCCTGTGAGAAGGAGCAGCATTAGATGAGGGGTTCCGAAAACCCCATTTTTATCCTCAAAGACATGGGATCTATCCCCAGCAATCCCAGACGATTATGGGAATTCCAAAACAGGATCATTGGTCGCTCTTTTCTTTGGAGACAGAGAGTACAGGGAAAACCCAGCCACAGCACAGAGATTTGGTGGTGACTGTCCAGGACAGCACCGGTTGGTCTCGGAGAACGACAGAATTTCAGCCCAACAGCTCCTCTTTGGGTCAGTTGGTTTTGGGGCTGGTTAATTGGGTTTTGGGTCAGTCAGTTGGTTTTGTGTCAATTGGGTTTTGGACCAGTCAGTTGGGTTTTGGGTCAGTCAGTTGGGTTTGGGGTCGATTTTTCTGTCAGTCAGTTTTAGGTTGATTTTCAGGTCAATGGATTGGGGTTTGGGTGTTTTTTTGGATCAACAGGCTGATTTTAAAGTTGATTTTTGGGTCAATTTTCGATTCCGATCTGTTTTGGGGCCAGTCTCTGGGCAGGCGGGTCCCAGCCGTACCTGGTGTGGGTTCCAGTCGCTGTCAAAGATGATGACGGTGTCGGCCGACTGGAGGTTGAGGCCCAGACCCCCGGCCCGCGTGCTCAGCAGGAAGATGAAATACTCGGAGCCTGGCTCATTGAACGTCTTCAGCAACATTCCCCGGTCCTCTGCCTTTGTGGTCCCTGGAATCCCACACGGGCGTCACTCCTGCCCCCCGGCACCAGAGCCAGGGGCACCAGGGGGTCCGGAGGGCAGTTTCACCGAGAACAGGGAGCCCGTTCCCCCCAGGAAGGGGGTCCTGTGAAAGGTTGGGCTGATTTTGGTAGAAAGATTGGAAAAAAGAGGGAAGAAGGGGTGGATCCCGCTCCTAGGTGGGGCGGGAGGTCTCCCAGAAGTCAGGATTGCAGCAGCCAGAATTACGGCAGCGTTGAGGCCATTTTGGGTCCGTTATCAGGGATATGCGGGGGCCATTGGTCACATTTTGTGCTCTTAATCTGTGTTTATTTCAGAATCACGGAACAATTTGGGTCGGAAGGGACCTTAAAGTCCATCCCGTTCTGACTCAACCCCGCAATCCAAACAATTAATCTATACTTATTTTAGTCACATGGGAGTCCCCAGGGCCCTCCCCCAGCCCGATGAGATCCTGGGATTAATCAGCAGATAAACTGGAATAAATGGGAAAAACAGCAGCAGGCAATGAGGACATGATGCCTTGGATATCCATCTTTGACATCTTGATATCGATCTTGACATCAATATTTGACACCTTGACATCAATCTTCTATAACTTGAGATCAATCTTTGATATATCGATAAAATCTTCAATATCATATTAAAACTTAAAAAATACTGATATCAATCTGATATCTTGATATCAGTCTTGATAGAAACCTTGATCTTGGTATCTTTAATGCTGATCTTGATACAAACCTTGATATTGATCTTTCCAGTGGTATCTCAATATCAATGTCCCGATATACTTCTTGCAATCTGATACTGATCTCAATATCTTGATATCAATCGTGATGTCTTTGATGTTGATCTTGATATAAATACTTATATTGTTCTTGCTATCCCAATGTCCTGATATTGATCTTGCAATCCGGATATCAAGATATTGATATCTCAAATCTTGATATCAATCGATATAAACCTCGATATCAATCTCACTATCAATGTCTCAATATTAATGTCTCGATATTGATCGCACGATCTGGACATCAAGACATTGATCTTAATATTTATCGATATCTTATCTCACTTTCTCCCTGGATATCTATTTTGACTCACTGAAATTTATCTCCGTATCTTCACATCTACTTAGATATCTTTACAGCTTTACTTAGAGATTTATTTTCGTATCTTGATGGTTTTGTATTTTTGTATCTTGATATTCCTCAAGATCTTTCTGTCCAGCCCAATATCTTCATTTCTTTACATTGTGCTAACTTTCTTGATGTCTTGACCTTGAGCTTCACCTTGACCAGTGGACCCACCACCTCCCACTCCCCAGGGACATGACCGATCCCCCACCCCCCAGGGGCACTTACCATCCAGCC
The DNA here is from genome assembly GCA_034509425.1 of Eopsaltria australis. Classification (NCBI taxonomy): domain Eukaryota; kingdom Metazoa; phylum Chordata; class Aves; order Passeriformes; family Petroicidae; genus Eopsaltria; species Eopsaltria australis. The sequence continues at coordinate 84,436 of JAVTVJ010001838.1, forward strand.
TGAGGTATTTGAAGCCACGGTAAGCGAAATAGTCCTCCATGATGGTCATCAAGGAGGTCATCTGGCAGAAGAGCAGCACCTTGTGGTTGGTGGCCCGGAGCTTGGGCAGGATCCGGTCCAGGAGTTCAAACTTCCCGGAGGCACGGTATAAATCCAGCCTGGGACGGATAAAAATGGGCAAAATGAGAAAAACCGGGATTTGAGGCTGAAAATGTGGCGTCTCCCCCTCGCTGGGATCCCTGAGGTGGGAACAGTTCATCCTCCACCCCCGGAAACCGTTCGAGTTTGTAAATTCACTAATTTCTCCACCGGTAATCCCAAAATTAGTGACTCACCCCTGCACGATCCCGCCTGTGAATCCCAAGTGCTCTGAGAAGGATTCCTGAAATCGAGAGGGGAAGTAGTGTCAGAAACCAGCACAAACTGGCCCAGAAAATCTGGAGCTGCCCTCAAGAGCCAAGCCCTGCTCCCTCCCCAATTCCCTCGGGAAGCTGGTGAGGGAATGGATCGGTTCAAGTGGAAAATGGGAGCGATGGAAGGCGTGTGGGCCCAACACCCCAATTTGGTTCATCCTTGTTGGGTTTAGCTCTGCTTTGGTTTATCCCTGTTTGGTTTTATCCCCATGGGGGTTATCCCCAGTTTTGGTTAATCCTGGTTTTGTTGGGTTTATCCCTTTTTTTGGTTCATCCCTGGCTTTCCTGGGTTTAACCCTGTTGGGTTTCATCCCCCTGGATTTATCCCCATTTCTGCATGATGGCCCCACCTCGATGTGCTGGAACATGTAGGGGTGGTTGCAGATCTTGCGCAGCTGCATGATCGTGTTCATCAACGTCTTCGTGCCGCCTTTCCCCTGCCAAGAGCCATTCAGGAGGTTAAAAACCCAGATTAATGCTGGGTTCCATCTTTATTCACAAGTCCAGCATTCCCAGGAATGTCTGAGAACATCGACTGGGAGTTCACAGCCCCAAAAAGGGGGCTCAGAGACATTAAAATAAATTCAAAATTTTAAAAAACCTCCAAGTCCCCTTCAGGGCAAGGCTGCTTCTACTCAGCTGTTTTGGGAGAGTGGAGCTGGAAAACATTAAATCTACCACCTCCAGCTTTTAGCTAGGATCAAAGTGTCTTTTTCCAATAATTCTGCGGTTTTATTCTCCTCACAGACCCACCAATGGCTTTGAGGAGCATCCATGGATCACCCAAATACATCAAGGGCCCAAGCTCAACCCACCCTGCAGCAGAGACAAACCCGCCCACGCTCGGCATTCCCAACACCGATTCCCAGATCCAGACCTTCTTGTCCTTCTCGGAGCCATCAGTGAGGAGGACGCCTTTGGCCTGCATGTGCCGGTAAAGGACCCGCTGCAGCGCCGACATGTCGCATTTGATCACATACTCAACCTGCCGGGACCCAACGGGGAGTCATGCCTGGCCCCTCGGAACCCTGGACATGAAGTCCTGCGCCAGGAAACCCCCAATTCCCAGAGGGATCAAACCCAACCACCTGCTCAACCCAACCCAGCGATGACTGCGGAGCAGGATGAAACTCTGCCTGCACATTCCAGGATGGGGAAGAGCAGCATGGAGACCCCCCAAGTGTAGTCCAGGATGGGGAAGATTGGGATGGACCCCAAAACCCCACTCCAAGAACTCCCCAAGCCCCCAGTTCCCAGAGGGATCAAACCGAACACCTGTTCAACCCAACCCAGCAGTGATTCTGGGGCGGGATGAAGCTCCATTTGCACATCCTGGGGTGGGTAAGAACAGGATGGACCCCCGGTCGTATCCTGGGACAGGGAAAGGCAAGGGACCCTCCAGTATCACCTTTTCTGGGAGCTGAGCTTCCACCTCCTTCTTGAGGCGCCGGAGCAGGAAGGGCCGGAGCACCTTGTGCAGGCGACGGATAATGAGGATCGTCTCCTCCTCATTCAGGTCCACCTGGCCAGGGAAGGGAATCGTCACCGGGAACAGGAATTGTCATCAGAAACCAAACTGCACAAAGCCCCAACATCCCAAAACACTGAGTCCCTCTGCTCCAAGAACCTCGTCTCTCAATTCCTAGCAGGATCAATTGAATCGCCTCCTTGACCCAACAGTGAGTCCGGAGTGGGAAGAAGCTCCGTGAGTGTATCCCGGGATGGGCGAACGCAGGAAATTGTCACCAGGGAAGGGAACTGTCACCCAGAGAAGGGGACAGAGCTCTCAATGGTGACACTGAGCCACCTCCCACAGCTCCAGGGACACTCCCAACCCCTCTGGAGCTGTTACCAGTGACACTACATCCCACAGTTCTAGAGCCACTTCCAACTTCTCCAGATCCATTAAAGACAATGATCCATATCCCAGAGGCTCCAGGGACATTTCCAAACCCTCCCTATCGATTAACATCGACCCCAAGCTTGTCTCCGCTGCCAGCAGCCCCCACACACTCCCACATTTTCCCTTTCCTGCACCTTCTCCCCGGTCATGGCAAACGGTGCATTGAACCACTGCTCGAAGGTGCTGCAGCTCTTGAAGATGGTCGGGAGCAGGAAGTTGAGGAGTGCCCAGAGCTCTGGGAGCTTGTTCTGGAGTGGGGTTCCAGTGAGGAGCAGCCGTCGTGGGGCCACGTAGTGGGTGTTGAGCACCTGCGTCAGTTTGCAGTGGTGGTTCTTCATCCGGTGCCCCTCGTCCACGATCATGTACTTCCAGCGGATCTGCAGGAGTGGGAAGGGCAAGGACGGTGGGAACCGGGGGACGTGGATGCACATGGAGTAGCCCGCGACAGCTCCGTGATGCCAGCATAGCTCAAAGAGGCCCCGAGAGGGGAATATGCCAGGAGTGTCCCTCTGCATCAGGGGAGATCCACACTGGGCTGGGAAACCAGGGGATCCACATTGGGATGGGAATCCAGGGGATCCCTGCCAGCACAGTGGATCCCTGTATAGCCAAGGTCCGAATACACCCAGAGCATCCCATCACATCAGAAGAGATCCACACCAGGATGGGAATCCAGGTGATTCACACCAGGATGTGCATCCAGGGGATTCCTGCCACGATGGCTGATCCCAGCTCCGCTGAGGAGGAGGCCTAATCCCTCAGTCCCAAAGTTTGGGATTTGGAACATTATCCGAGTGCAGTTCCATCGGCACGACACTCCATCCCACTTATCCTCCCCCCGTGGCCATGGATCTGAACACCTCAGCAACAAAAGTCTTGTAGGGAATCAATTAATAGTAATTATGCAAGGAATTTTTCACAAAAAGGGAACCACGTATCTAACGGATCGTGGGATGCGTCGCCAAAAATCGGGAACAGGAGCAGGAATTTCACCTCAGCTTTGGCTGCTGAGGGGAAGCAGCTCCTGCAAAGGCTCCAGGGAATAAAATACCAGGTTTTGGTATAAATGAGGCAGGGATTTTCCTGTTTGCAGCATCCATGAGCACAGCAGGATTGGGAAAACCTCTGGGTCCAGCGCTTCCTGGCCTCACCTTGGCCAGGATGTGCTTGTCCTTGATGATGTACTCATATGTTGTGAGCAGGACGTTGAATTTTCCGCTCCGGAGCTGCGGGACAAAGGCGCGTCGTGCCGCCGGAGAGCCCTGGAGGGAGAATTCCAACTGGTAATGTCAGGTGAGGAGGGAATTCCCAGAAGAGGGGGCGGGAGGGGCTGTTATCCACAGGGAACACTAAAGCAAGGAGGTCTGGGGGTTCCCACTGCTGAGGAACAACCAAAACTGGGATTTCATGGATTTTCATGGATTTGGAGCAGGGACTCAGTTCAGCTTCCGCAGCGTAACGATAACGGAGCGGGAAGAGGAAAACAGAAGCTGGAATCCAAGGAATGTGGCACTTACCTTGTAGGAGACCTTGACCACGGAAGGAGCCCATTTGTCAAACTCGTAGGCCCAGTTGGACAAAGTCCTGGGGGAAACACACAGAAAGGGTGGGAAGCTGGGAATGTGGGACCAGAGCAGCAGCTGGGTGGGATTTTCCAGGCGCTCCGGCACTCACGAGAGCGGGACGATGATGAGGAACGGGCCATTGATCCGCTTATGCTCCATGAGGTATGTGATGAGGGCGATGGTCTGGATGGTTTTCCCCAGTCCCATCTCATCCGCCAGGATCCCATTGAGGTTGTTGTTATACAGGGACACGAGCCATTCCAGGCCTTTGATCTACGGGAACATGGATGGGGGGGTGGGAATGGTGGTGGGACAGTAGCCCCCCCTGCCCCTCCGGGCACATGCAAACGAGCTGGTAATGAGGTCAGGTTAATTATTCAGAGCCAGGTGAAGGAATTGGGATATTCCACAGATTCCCACGGAATGTGATGGGTTTGCCTTTCAGCAGGGAGCGAGTCCAGCTCATTATCCCGCTCTGGCTCATTATCCCACACTATTCCATTTATTATCCCATACCACCTCAGACTCATTATCTCTCTCCAGTTCGTTATTCCTTCCCAGCTCTGGCTCCTTATCCTACACCAGCTCCGGTTCCTTATCCCATTATTCCACTCCCAGACCACTACAACCTCTGTTACCTCCCCCTGCACCACCATATCTCCGATGTTTCCAGACCTGGTACTGTTTGAGGACTCCGTTGACCATCAAGGCTGACTGCTTGTCCACGCGCTCGGTCACGGCGTGAGCCACAGCGTAGTAGGACTGGAGCCCCCGTGCCAGTGCCTGCGACACCCCGTACTCGTCATCCACGTCCTGCTTGGCATTCCTGCCCAGAAAACCAGGATACTGCGTCATGGCACACCACAGAACAGGGTCAGAACAGGGATAAAGAGGAGGGAATGGGATGGGAGGGAATATGGGGGAAATAAATCGAGTGAGAGGGAGAAATCGGGGGAAAACTGGGATAACGGGTGAGGGGAGGGGCCTCGGGGAAAATATGGGATAAACAGGGGGGCAGGGGGAAATTCAGGGGAAAAACAGGAATAACAGAAGAGAGGGTGATCTTGAGATGGAAAAATATGGATGAGAGAGGGGGATCCGTGTTTCTCATGGGCAGAAAGGGGAAAATAAAAAAGAAAAAAGGGAGAGGATTTGCATTCTTGGGGTGGAAAAAGGGGGGTTAAAGGATGATGCTGTCAGAGGAATTCCTCGGAAGTGGCACGAGTCCTTTGCGAAGCCGTTTTCCCACTGAATTTCCAGATAAACTGACACATTAGGGCTCATTTTGGGAAGACTTGGAAAAGAATGGGCTCGGGGGAATGCTGCTTGTGGAACCCTGCTCCTGGGGCAGGGAGGTGATCGGGAATGGGAAGCTGGAGCAGGAAAATGGGAAGAGAGAGGGAAGGGCTCACTCGATGATGTGTCGGGCGTCCACTTCCGAGACATCGTCGCTGTCCGGATCTGGAATCTTTTTCTTCTCCTCCACGGGCAGTGCTGGCTGTGCTGGCTGTGGCTGCTCCTCTTCCTCCTCCTGCAAGATTCCCAAGAATTCCAGGGAAAACTGCCTCAGGAATGCCCTGGGAAGCACCTGCCCCCTCCCACCCAAAGCTCCCAGAGATGGGAGGCTCCCACAGGATCCTGCCATTCCCTTTGGAGACATGTCAGGAATATTTAGGATGAAAACTGGGGTCTCTCTCCCAAAGGGAATTTTCAAGCGTTCCTGGCTGCCCAGCGCTTGTTCAACACAGAGATTCCATTTTATCCCACGATTTTGTTCAATTTTATATCTTGGTTTATCCCATTTTTTAATACTTTCTCCCCATATTTTCATTCTATTCCAATTAATTTTATCCTACTTTATTCTATTGTTTTGTCCCATTTACATTTTACTATAGCTTTATTCTATGTTATTCTACTATTTTGACTCATTTTAATCCATATTATCCTCCTGTGTCATTCCATTTTATCACATTTTTCTGAGCTGCCCAACAGCTATTGCTGAGGTCAGCTCTTTCCTATTCTCAGAATGCTCCCAGCAGGATTGCGGCAGGACCCCCTCACCTCCTCCTCCTCCTCGGAGCCACTCTCCTCGCTGTCCGAGCGCGGAGCAACCTCGTACCTGGGAGGAAAATAGGGGAACGGGGAATTCCAAATGGAATTCAGCTTCAGCGTTCCCAGCTCTGTTCCCTCCCAGCTCTTACATTCCCAGCCTCCGATTTCCGCCCGGATCCAGCATTTCTAGCTCCTTGCTGCCATTCCCAGTCCTCCACCCCCATTCCTGACTCTAGCATGCCCAGCTCCAGCATTTCCAGTTTCCTATTCCCCTTCCAAGCCCCGGCATTCCCAGCTCTGGTATTCCCAGTTGCATTCCCAGCCCCCCATTCCCAGTATTCCTGGCGTACCCAGGGTTCATTTCCAGCCAGGCCTCAAGCTGCCCAGCCTTGGGTGCATCGGTGCCGGTGAGGATCTTCCCGCTCTCCACATGGATCACCTTCACCGGGAGGTCACTCATCTGGCTTGTCTCGTCCAACGGCTGCAGGAGAAGGCGAAGGATCGGGATTGGGAATTCTCGGCCCCGAACCAAGCCGGGAAAAGCGGGAGGAAAGGGAGGAGGGCAGATCCCGACGGACCTGGTGGGACATGGCCTGGACCCGGCGGGACATGGCCCGTGCTGTGGCGGGCTGATCCCCGTGGCCCCTTCCTGGCCATCTCAGGATTGGTGGGATGAGCCTGGACTCACCTCCCCATCGGGGCCAATGACAGGAGCCTGTCCCTCGGCGTTCTCTGCCTTCTGTGGGAGCAACAGGGCAGAAGGAGAAGGAAGAGGAAGGAGAGGAAGAGGAGGAATGAGAATAAAATGAACAGGAAGAAACAAAAGAAGAAAAGGATAGGAAGAAAAAAAAAACATAAGGAGATGAAGCATGGGAAGGAAGAAAAAGAGGAGAAAAGGAAAGAGAAGGAGAGAAAGAGAGTGAAGAGAAGAAGGGGAGGAATAAAGGAAAGAAAGAAAGGGAGAAGAGGAGGAGATGGAAGGAGAGGAAGGAGGGGCATCAGCCTGGGCAGTCCAGCCCTGGTGTTCCCTCCATGAGCCATTCCCAGCGCCATTCCTGCAGTTTCTCCTTTCTCCCACCTTCTTCTTTTTCTTCTTCTTCTTCTCCTTGGCCACCTGGGCCGCCTTGTGCTGCCGCACGAGCTCGGTTAGGTTGGCCACGTACTCATCCGTCTGCTGCAGCAGGTACGCCAGACGCTTGTCCTTCTTCTGGTCGATGAGCTTTCGGTAGCCCTCCTCATCCTCTGCCTGCCCGAGGAGAACAACACACTTGGGATCACCTGGGAGCAGCTGGGAACACCCTGACCTCACCTAACACACCCCTCGGTGCCCCTCCTCGCCCTTGGCGAGGACAAAGATCCCACCACATCCACCCTGATCCCGCCCCTCCCGTCTCTCGGCCTCCTTTTTCCCGGTATCCCGCATCCAGCTCACCATGAGCCGGCGCATCCGCTCCTTCTCGATGCGCTCGTTCTCCTTCTTCTGCTCGCGCTCGGTGTTGGCGTGGTACGTGGCCACCGCCTTGGTCAGCTTCTGGATCTTCCCGCTCACACTTCGGTGGTATTCTTTGAAGTCCTTGGCATGCTGTAGGATGCTGTTGAGGTATTCCTGTGGGAACAGGAAACAGCCGTCAGACCACAGGGCTTGGTGTGAGGGGATCGCACGGGAAGTTGGAACGGTGGAGATGGGAGAGGTCGGCGGTCGTCGGAGGAGAGCGATGGGAATTGGAGGGTCCCAACAGTCAGAAGACAGTCCCAATGGCCATTGGAGAGTGCCAGCGGCTATTGAATCCAAGGGCCATTGAGTGGTCCCAAGGGCCATCACCAAGCCCTTGACCACCATAATCCAGAGTCAATCTCCCCCAGCCCCCAAACCAGGAGATTACCTTAAAATCTCCACCCATCACCTCCCTGCCTGATTCTCGGGAATCCCCTGACCTGGTGCTTCTGTCGGCGCTTCCGCTCCTGCTCAATCTTCTGCTGCTTCTCCAGTTTCTCCGTGATCCGGGCCTCGCGTAACGACTGCCGCTTGCTGCGCTTGTAGGCCTTGGCGTTGAGCGCCGTCTCCAGCGCTGTGTCCCGCCGCATGCACACCACCACCTCCTGCCGCAGCTGCGAACCCAGGAAAACCACGCGCCATCAGCCCCCGGGTCGACCCCACAACACTCCCGCTCCCAAATCCTGGTGTTCCCAGCGCTCACCTGGCGCTGGAAATTCAGCAGCCGCAGAGCCTTGAGCTCGATGGTTGCTTTGGTCCGCAGGTCTCCGGCCAAGGAGCCGGGAAGGTTTTCCAGCTCTTGGATGCGGTGGGCGATGCGGGCTTGGAGCCTGTGGAGGAGGGGGAAGGATTTTGCATGAGTTCAGCTCACTGCCAATCCAGTTCCCATTGGAAAGAGCATGGGAGCAGGGCGAGGGCATTTGGAAGTCACTTCCAAATGGGATGGGTTTTGGGGACCCTCATGGGAACACGGTCACAGCAGGGCCAGAGCATGGCCAGGGACGGGCAACGGAACTGGGAAGGGTCAGGGAGAATCTCCAAGGAAAACATTCTCCTGCTCATCCCTCTGGATCTTGGGAAGAGGAAAAATGGGATGGAGGCAGTCGGAGATGGGAGTAATCTTGGGAATCTCCAAGGAAAACACACTCCCACTTATCCCTCTAGACCTGTGGACATTGGGAAGTGGGAAAACGGGATGGGGGGAAGTTGGGGCTGGGAGAAGCCTTGGGCATTCCAAAGAAAATGTCCTCTCACTCACTCAGAGGGGTCTCAGGAAGAAGGGACACGGGATGGGGGCAGCTGGGACTGGGTGGAACACTGGGAATTCCCAGAAAATGCAGGTGGGGCCATACCTGTACTCACGCTCCTGCAGGATCTCAACAGGGTCAAGGCCGCGGGGTTTCTGGATGGGGGTGATCCGGTTCTGTTTGGGATGGATCGGGAGCGCGGGCGGCGCCGGCTGCCCTGGCGAGGGCGGGGGAGGCCCGGGGGACGCTGGTGGCACAGCCGGGGGCACAGGGGAGGGGCGACCCGCAGGGGGGGGTGGCAGCAGCTTCTGGGGGGCCCCGCCTGGAGCCGCCGCTGACAGCGGCCCTGAGGGAACAGGGAGTCTGGGAACACTGGCCAGGGCATGGCCGCTGCTTCCCAGGGCATGTGGATCTCAATTCCCACCACAAAAACCTAATTATTTGGTCAGAAATTAAATAAAATTCCCCAAAAACTTGAATATCTGACTCAGAATGAGCTTGTGGACTAACCGCAAAGATTAATCAGAAGTTCATCCCAATTCCTCCCAAAACTCCTATTATTTACCTGGAAATCAAGCCTAAATCTCCAAAAAAGTCCAATTATTTGGCTGGAAATTAATCCCTATCTCCTGCAAAAAAATCTAATTATTTGGCTGCAAATCGGCCCCAAATCCCCCAAAACTCCTGTCATTTACCAGCAAATTAATCACAATTCCCTAAAAAACTCGAAATATCTATCTTGGAATGAGCACAGGGATCCCTGGAAAGCTCCAGTATGGAAGTTAAACAAGCCATTCGCAGATCTCCAGCCCCAATTCCAGGGTTTTAACTAGGAATTTCCTTCCATTCCCATCCCCAGCGCATCCCTTGCTCACAGATCAGGGACAAATTCACAGAAATTTTGTGATCCAGGTCCTACCTTCTGGCCAGGGCTTGGGGGGGCCCCCGGGGGGCTGTCCCGGCATGCCGGGGGGAACTCCTGAGGGTCCGGGAGGGGGCATGTTGGGCCCTCCTATTCCTGGAAATTACCAAAAATCAGGCAGAAAAAGAGGGAAACGCCATGAGGATGCTAACTCCCAGGGAAGAGTCCCTGCGGAAAGGTCGGTCTGCTCTGGCCGAAGATGAGGACCTGCAGGTCCAGCCCTCTTTCCCCCAAACCGCCAGAGCACGGATGGATCTGAAATCCCAGCCTCTGGTACGCCCACATGCACAGATGGGAGAAGAGTGAGAAACCCAAACTGTGGGAGACAGGTGCAAACTGGGACCAAATGCTTCCCATGGATCATCCGGGACAAAATGGGATGAGGTCCCTACCCAAGGATCCCCTGGGACAGAACAAGATAAGCCCTCCATGAATATCCCAGGACAAGCCCCCCTGGATTTCCCAGGATAATGTGAGACATAACGGGATGAGTTCCCCACAGACCCTAGGACGGAAAGGGACAAGCTCCCCACAGATCCCTCAGGATGGAACAGGACAGATCCCCCGGGACACAAGCAGACCGACAGTCCCGGGTTCCCCCTTCTCCCCAGCCCCATCTCACCGTGAGGTCTGGAATACCCAGGTGGCGCTGGCCCCGCTCCGGGCGCTTGTCCCGGGCCCTGCGCGGCACCGGCAGGTGGAGGTAGAGTGGGAATCTGTGGCTGCATCCCGGGCAGGGGCCGCTTTCCCTGGACGGCGACCTGGAGGTGCTCCGGGAGCGGCTGCCCCCGTGCCAGCAGCTTGTAGGCCATGATCTGGGCACGGAGCTGGTGCAGCTGCGCCGCGTTGAACGGGGACGGGCCCCGGCCCAGCGCCGGCGAGTCGGAGCCGGAGCCGTCCAGTGCTGCACCAGAGCCACCTGCAGAGCCACCGGAGGGGCCGTTGGAAGGCACCGGGCTGGAGGCGTGCTCCGAGCCGCCCAGAGGGGATGGATAACCTGGCAGGGAACACAGGGATGCACTCACGACTAGTGCAAGGGGTTGAATTCCAAACCAAAATGAAGGATTTACAGCTGGAATCCCCAGAGACCTGTGTCTGCCCTCAAAATTAAGGATTTCCACCCTAAACCCCACAGGATTTTATTGTTCCTCCCCCAAAATCCAGCATGTGGACCTGGAAATCCCCTGGGGTACTGCTGGAATCCAGTATTTATGCCGTGGTATCTAGGATTTAAGCCTGGAATGATGAAACCCTCCTCTCCAAATCCAGGATTTAGACATGGTTCCTCCCTTTCCGCCCGCCACGTTTCTTCCCACGCTCCCAACCTTGGGAATGCTGATCCATAGGGCTGGGGGGGGGGCCCATTCCCGCATGCCCCCCTGGCCGCATTCCCATTCCCTTCATCTGCCCGTAGCGTGGATCTTCTGACATTCCCTTCTCGTGCATCGGATCCAGCGGCTGCGGGAGGGAAACATCCCGGGACATCAGACACTGGCAGAGCATTCCTGGAGGAAATCCTGACACTCCCGACCCTCCCCGCCCGCAGAATCTGCAGGAGTGGGAGCCAGAGCTCCATTTCATTATTCCCGGAGATGCCGGATTCCACCTGCTCTGGCGGTGAAAATCCTTCCTGCAGCATAATTTCCTGGATTTTTTAATTAAAAACCCCCTGGATTATAGGCAAGGAATTGTTGTTAAAGCCTGAAATTCAAGACGAGAAAAGCTCTCAATGAATGAGTTAATTAATGGGGCTGGGGCAGGGGATTTTCCCATTCCTGAGGTTTCTCAGTGCATTTTTGGAGCGGGGGAGTCCAGGAGGGATCTGGGGTGGAAGGGGGCTGAAATAAATTGGGAAGGGAGAGAAGAGAGGAATGGGAGGGGGCTGCTGGTGCAGCTCGTGGATTTTAATTAAATCCCTAATCTACTCCCCTTCTCCCATCTCCTTCTGGTGCTGGAGGAGGAAATCGCATCATTCCAGCAGTGGGAATTCGCAGAGGTGACAAGGTGGGGGGGACACGTGGATGGGGATAAACCCCCCTACCCAAGCCCGAGGGTTTCCGAGGCTCAGAATGCTGGGATGCTTCACCTTGTGCAGGGGGTGGATGGCGTCCGGGGCGTATCCTGGCGCCGGGAGCGCGTGTCCCGAGTGTCCTGAGTGTCCGGACCCAGGCGAAGGGCCAGGAGAGGGGCCAAGCATGGATCCCGGGGAGGGGCCTGGACCGGGAGAGGGGCCGGGCCGAGGGGTCCCTCCCAGCGGGGGCTCCGGAGTCGCCATCTCACATCAGGAGCCGGGAACGGGTGCCTGGAGCTGCACCTGGAACGGGGGATCTGGGTTAATTCTGGGAATGAACTGAGGGAGCACTAGGTGGGAAACACCCTTCCCAATCCATGATCCAGAAACCTTCTCCACAGTGCATGGTCAGGCATGAGGAATTCACTCCCCAGTCCATCCCCGAGGCAGTTGGAACAGGAAATCCACTTCCTAATCTGTTAGCCAGGAATAAGGAGCAAAGAATCCCCTCCCAAATCCGTCATTTGGGAACAAACAATGGCAATTCCATACCCAATCTGTCCTCAAAGCAGAAGGGATGGGAAATCTGCTTCCCAATCCATCAGGGAGGGATGAGGGATAGGAAACCCCCTTTCTCAATCCATCACCAAGATCTCAAAAACAGGGAATCCCCAATCCATTGTTGAAAAACAAGGCACACGGAATCCGCTTCCAAGTCCATCATCGAGGAACAAGGAACGGAAATTGCCCATCTTGACCCATCCTAGAGGGCTGCAGAGGAATAAGCGCCACTCTTGCCCAAAATCTGGAAATTTCTGGTAATTCAGAAGGGCCACGAGGAGTCAGGATTCTCATCCCAATCTGGGGTCGGTTGGAAGTGGTACTCTGGGATGCCGGAAAGCCACATCCATCCTCCAGTCCCAAAGAGGGAGAGAATTCCACGGGAATTCTTATGGGAGATGTTCCTTTTCCAGGCAAATCCCTTCTCTTTCCAGGGAAAAAAACTCCTTTTCCAGAAAAAATCCCTTTTCCCAGGCATCCCCCTCATTTTTCCATGCAAATCCCTCCTCATCCAAAGCAAGTTTCTCCTTTTCCAGGCAAAACCCAGAGTAGGTTTTCCTGGAAAAAAACTCCTTTCCTAGAAGGAAAAAAAAAAAAACCCAAACAAAAAACTTTTCCAAGCAGAACACTCATTTTCCAAGGCCAAACCCCAATGAACGCTCCAGAGTGGCACTGAATCCACAGATTTAGTAATTCCAGGATCTGTGGGTCAGGAAAAGGTCATGCAGACTTCCATGCTCCCACTAGTTTCCTGCTGGAAAACCTGGATTTCAGCGCCAAGGCAGTGATTCCCAGGACACGGAGCAGCCGTGGGGAGGGAATTCCCAAAATCCATGGGGAAACCTCCTCGGCAGCACTCGGAAGCTCCTCCATCCATGAAAATGCATTTTCCCGGGATGCTGCTGCTCCCAGAGCAGCTTCCCAAGGATCTGTGTGCATCCCTGGCCTCCCCCAGAAACTTTTTTGGCTTAAAATTCTCAGATCCAAAGGAAGGAAAGTTCAACACCCATGGAATTCAAGGATTGGGGGATCGCTGCCCGGGAATGACCGTCCTGAGCGTTCCGACTCTCCCCAGAACGATGGGAAATGGGATCAAACGCAGCCCAGGGACAGTTTTCTCCGATTTTCCCAATTTAGGTCATTCTGGCACTGCAAAAACCTCAGATTTCCCAGCACCTGCTTCCCCCTACGTGGAGGGATTCATCTTAATACAAGTCATTCCAGCCCTTGGAAATCTCCCACTTCCCACAGGCCAAGCCGTTCCAGTCCCCTCTTCTGACGAGGAGATGAGGATTGACAAAGTGGTTTTCCAGGAAAGAGAGGAATCGATTCCTGCTGGATCCAGCAGGAGTTCATCCCAGCATGGCTTGCTCAGGAAAACCGCTGCCATTCCAGGGATACCAGGGAATGAGTTTTTAATTAAGCTCCATTCCTGCTCTTTCCCAGCCCTAGCACCATCATTCCCTCCCACCAATGGGAATTTTATGCCTAATTCCAAGGAAACTTATCATTTCCAAGGAAAATATTCCCATGGGATGTCACTTCCCAGACCCTGGGGAGGCGGTGGTTCCTGAAATTCCAGCACCTACCTACAGGCACAGGAGTCTTCGACGCCTCTGGAGGGACGAGCTCCTAACACAGGGCTGGGGGGAAAACCGGGAATTAATCAGGAATTAAGTCGGGAAAGTCATTATCCGGTAGCACTGGAGCATTAACGGAGCATGAGACTATGAAAAAATGGAGATTTCCTCACAGATGAGTCCAATTCAGTGGATTTTTGGGGAATTTGCCAACTTCCAGTGAGGAAACACTCCAAAACCCATTAAAAAAATTGCTCTTAATTATTCCTGGAAGCAGTGGATTCCACCTGCTCCAGCCACAAATATCATTCCAACAGCACAATTTGATTTTTCCTGGATTGTTTTATTAAAAAAAACCCTGGATGACAGGTGAAGAATTGTCATTAAATCTTGAAATCCAGGAAAGAAATCCCTAGATTAATGAATCAATTAATGGGGTTGGTACAGTGAGGCTTTTCCCATTCCTGAGGTTTTTCAGCCCAGTTTTGGAGCAGGAGAGTCTGGCAGGGACTCGGGGAGGGGGGAGGTGGAAAATAAATCGGGAAGGGGGAGAGGAAACAGGAAAGGGCTGTGGGTGCAGCTCCTTGATTTTAATTAAATCCCTTGCTTATCCTCCTTTTTCCATCGTCTTCCACCTCCAGAGGAGGAAAACAGGTAATTCCAGCAGTGAGAATTTGTGGAGGTGAAAAGGAGGGGGGTCTGAAACGGGGGATAAAGGGATCGGGATTAAATCGCCCCCCCCCCCTTCCAAAATCGGGGGTCCTGCTGCGACCGGATTCCCCCCGCCCTGGATCCACCCCGGATTCCTTCAGGAAGGGGTCGAATTCCCAGCGAGAAATTAGGGAGCTCATCCGCGGGGCCTCGGGAATCGCGTGATGTCCCCCCCCCCGTCAAAAATGGGGGCAAATCGGGTAATTTGCGGGAGGGGGGGAGACGAGAAAGGATGGGGAAAAGGGGGTTGGAAAAGCGGGGGAGGGTAATGAGGTGGAAAAAAACGGGATTCTCAAAACCAGCGCTGGGGGGCGTGACCCCACAGAACTGGGAAGAGCCTGGGTCGCGGGGAGCGGGAGAAGCCCCCGGAGATCGGAAGCATTGGCGGGGGCGGGAGGGGGGCTTGGTGTCCTCGGGAAGGACAAAGACGGAAACGATCTGGGAGGATCAGGGGGGTGGAGAGGGAGAAGGGAGATATGGGGGAGGACAGTGGGATATGGGGGGAAAGGGGGAAGGAAAGGAGGATAAAGGGGATCTGGAAATAGGGGATATGGGGAAAATAGGGGGACACGGAGGGGGGAAGAAATGGGGGACATAGGATGCTGAGGGGGGATCGATCCTGTGGGGGCTGAAGGGGAGGCCGATCCTGTGGGGGGGTAGGGGAGGTCCCCAAGGCCGAGCCCCCCGAGCCGAAGTCGCCGCCGGTCCCGAACAAAGGGCCCCTGACCCTCGCGGGCCGCCGTACCCGCCCCGCGCCCCCTCGCCCGGCCTTACCGCGGCCGGGGCCCTTCCCGGAGCCCTTCCCGGGGCTCATCCCGGTCCGATCCCGACGCGATCCCGAACCCGGTCCCGGCGGGGGAACAAAGGAGCCGCCGGAGCCGCCGGAGCCGCCGCCGCCGCCTCAGGGAGCGCCGGGCCCGCGCCTGCGCGCCCCGCCCCGCGCCGGGCCCCGTCCACCGCACGCGCTCGGCCAATGGCGCGGCGCCTCAGCGGCAGCGCTGCCAATCAGAGGCGACCGGAGGGGAGCGCGAGCGGTGGCCCCGCCCCCGCCTCGCCAAAGCAGCCAATGGGAGCGCGGCGCGCTGCCCCTAATGAGGAAAAGGAGGGGGAAGGGAGGCCGCGCCCACCCGCGGTGGACAGCCAATGGGAGACGCGCTCGCCGATGTTTCCCCATCCCCGCCCTGATCTGTCAGTCACTCGCCGTCGCAGCCAATCAGCACGGCGTTCTCCCGCCGCGGCCAACGAGAAGGCGGGGACGGGACCGGGGAGGCGGGATCGGCGGAGCGCGCGCGTGCGCGGAGCGCGCGGCACTGCGGCGGGGGGGGAGGGGCGGGGGCAAAGCGGGGCTCCGGTGGGGGGAAGGGGCGGAAACCGTGAGGGGATCCCTGCGACTGGGGGACGGTCCCGGCTCAGGGGGTCCCCAGGATGGGGCCTGAGAGGGATTTGGGGGTCCTAGTGTCCGGCAGTCCCGTGGATTTGGGAGTTCCCCTGGATTTGGAGGTCAGTGGGTCGAGGATCCCTGAGACTTGGGGAGTCTCAGTCCAGGAGGATCCCCGGGATTTTGGAGGCTCCTCCCTGTCCATGGCAGTCCTTGGGATTGGGGTGCCAGGAAAAATAATCAACAAACACCAGAGGTTTTCTGAGTTAGAACAAATGTTTGGGAGTGCCAATAAGTGTGTGTGGGTCAATGAGTGAGGAGATTCCTCTCTGTAGCTCCTTGATGTCTCCGCTCACCCATCCCCGTAGTTACCGGGAAAAATTCATTGGAATTGAGGCAATTTAAGGAATTCTCAAGTAAATTCTGAGTTGCACCAAGTGGGTCCTGGTCTGGGTTAGCAGTCCAGGTCTGGGTTATGGGTCCAGATTAGGGATCCAGTCCAGGTTAGGGATCCAGGTCTGCATTAGGTGTCCAGGTTCAGGGTCCCAATTAGGAGTCTGCACCCAGGTTAGGAGCCCAGGTTCAGGGTCCAGGTACCAATTAGGGGTCCAGATTATGGGTCCAGGTCTGGGTTAGGGGTTGAGATTAGGGGTCCAGATTAAGGGTCTGAGCACATCTGACATGGTGAAAAGACTCTGTTTATATACTTTTCTTATTGCATCAGCCTGTTACATATTCATAGACAAGTATACATATTCAAACTTTTCTCCAAACTATTTTACATTTTCCAGGTACTCCTTAGCATGGCTCCTCCTTGGGTCCGCCTTTTTAGAGCATGTGCAGTTTCTTTGGGGTCTCCAATATCTTCCTTTGTCTGTTGGTGTCCAGCAGATGGTCATTGTTGATAGGGATGTCCAGTCAGATGGTTATTTGTCAGTAGGGATATCCTGTGAGATGGTTCCCTGTCGATAGAGATATCCTGGGACAGGAGCTTGTTACACTCATGCTTATCCAACTAAGGTTGCGGTTTAGTTATTTTAAGCTAGGTACATTTTAACACAGCTACATTAGCCACTACATTTAAGCTAAAACAAAAAGGCATTAAAGCAATAAGAAATGATTATATTTCTATAACAAAAGCAACTTCTGCAATGACCATCATACACATAGCATTCATTATTTGCGAAAAGCCAACACTATAATATGGATTCATAACAGCCAGATTAAGGGTCCATGTCGCGTCCTGGGTTAGGGATCAAGGTCTGGGTTAGGAGCTCAGGGTAGGGGCCCAGGTCCAGGAGGTTAGGGGTCCAGATCTTGGCTAGGTGTCCAGATTTGCGGTCTAGGTAAGGGGTCTGGGCCCAGGTTAGAAGCCCAGGCTTGCAGTCCAGGCTAGGGGACAGCATCTGGGTTAAGGGTCAAGATCTGGGTTAGGGGTCCTGTATATGAGTCAGTGCCCAGTTTTGGGGCTCAGGTTCCGGTTCCAGGTCCAGGTCCAGGTGAGGGGTCCAGGTGTGGGTTAGGGGTCCAGATTAGGGGTGCAGGTTAGGAGCCCAGGCTCGGGGTCCAGGTCTGGGTTGGGGGTCAGATTAGGGGTCCAGGTCTAGTTCTGTGTTAGGGGTCCAGATCTGGCTTAAGGGTCCAGATTTGTGGTAGTGGTTTGGCATCCAGGTTGGGATTAGGAGTCCAGAGTATGGGTCAGGGTCCAGGTAAACGACAAGCTCTCTCTTAGCTCTTCTCTTCGACTCTCTCTTCAATCCTCTCTTCGATCTCTTCTCTCCTCTCTTGCCTCTCTGACCTGCTCCAGGCTGCATCTGGCAGCCCCTAGCAGGCCTCCTACACCTACACCTTTTCACAATAAACCTCATGCTCTAAGACCCGACTTCAGAGATCTCTCGTCTGTCCCAACCATCCGAAACCGACCCGCAAATTCTACACCTCTTCTTTTTGGTGTGGGTCTCATTGTTCCAGGAGGGTTGTTGGGTCGGTCCAGAGTCAGGCCCGCCACTCCGTGCCACAGCGAGGTTTCAGGGTTGCTGTGTTGTTCTGCTGTCGGGGGGAAAATGGCGTTGTTAGAGGGGTGGTTCGAGTTAGGGCTGGTGTAAGGTTCGCTGCAGCTTCTCCCTGTCCCCGCTGCTCCTCACCTCCACTGTGCAGTCTCCACCCTGTCAGGGCTACCGTTTAGGGTGAGGTTAGGGGTGCTGCAGCCATACCCTATCTTGTACCCGGTGACAGCCACTTCCACCGTGTGCTCTCCATCCCTCCGGCCACCCCCTTCGCCCTTGAGCCCATAACGTGCACACATCACCCTCCAGCCCCTCTGCAGTGTCCCACAGCCCTCAGCCTCTATAAGCCAGTCTCACGTCCCCCATCCCTCAGCCCCCCCCAGCCACTTCGCATTACCCTCGCGTCCCCACCCACGTCGCCCCTCGGCCCCGAGTTCCGTCGTCACCCTCGAGCTGACTCCCCGCCCCTCGGTCTCCATCCGGCACCCTCATGCCCACAGACGTTCTCCCTACCTTTTTTGTTCCGGCGTGGTTCCGCCGTGAGGGCCGCAATTCAGTTGATTAGTTGCTCCGTACAGGTCCTCGGGGACCTATATACTGTGTATAAGAAGAAGAGAAACGATGAATGTGGTGCAGCAGCAGAAGAGTTTGCAGGCTGCCCGGGAGTAAAGTAGTGTTACCGGTTTTTTCGTTCCAGAGATTCTACCATTTTCTACTGCCGCGTTTTTCATTTAAGCGAAAGGTTCATTTAACCTTGTGCTGCAAGAGAGAAAAAGGAGTTTGAATCGGGAAGCAGCTGCAAAGTTACCGGACTAATTTTTCTTCTCCGGTTTTCGTCTCCGTTCGAGCGGCACAGAGCTCCCGCGGCACGGACACCGGGAGGGAAACGCGGGCGCAGAAAGCGAAGCCGCCAAACCTGGGGCAGTCCCGAATCCAGGCGGCGCGGAGCCGCGGATCGCGAGAGGGAACTCCTCAGGGCGACAGGAAAAGAGCACTCGGCCGTGTCTGCTCGTTTTATATCAGTCATGGGGAGCCGTTCGCGCCCCTCCCTCCCACTCAGGGCGGCAGCGGCAGCCGGTGCGAGCCGTTAGGACGATGAGGGGTCGGGCGGCCCCAGGTGCGAGCGGGGACTGCGAGGAGGGGGCGGCTCCCGGTGCAGCCGGGAGTTCGTCAGCCCCCTTTGGCACGGAGCCGGAGGGGTCCGCATGGAACAACGGCGAGAGCCATCTCGCAGGGTTCAGGGGACAAACCTTCGTGCCAGGAACATGCAGCCGAGCCAGCACACAGACCGGCAAGGTGATCTCTCTGCTTTTCCCTTTTGATTACATCTCACCTGTCCCTCTCCAGCGCCCTCAGAAGAAAGTCATCTTCCATTATTTTCTGTGTTTAAACCGGGGGGTTCAAACATTCTTCCCAAATGTTTTCAGTGTGCTAAAACATATCCTAGTAGACCCTTTTAATAACATATTTACTTCCTGCATTCCATTCCCTAGTACAGTAACAAGACAAAGTTCTCACCCACCCTTGCTGTTTACTACAAAGCGCTTCATTTGCATACCCTATTGTTGCCTTTTCCCCCAGCCTGGAAAAGAAACTCGAAATCATTTTAGCAAGGAGGTAATATAAAAGGGGATCTTCAGGAGACCTATTTTGAAGGTCTTCAGGAGCAGTTACGGAAAGGTGTCCACAAAAGCCCACCCCCTCCAGGGGTGAAGACATATTTATGGCTTTTAGGAAATCAGCATAATTGATTAAAAGCACCAATCAAGAGAACAAGTAGTGGTTCAATTCCCCCCTGAGATCCAGCCCTTCTCTGGAGCCCCTCTCAGCACTGGCTCTGCTTTGTTTATGAAAATGTACCTGAGAGTTGTTCTCGGCCTTGGTTCCCAGGAAGAACCAGAGTGCTTCTGCCCGTGCCCCACTACCAAATATCTTGGACAGGAGCAAACTCAGCACGTACATAACCCTAACGATGCCCGGGAGTCTATTATTTTCCATATTGTTATTTATAATGTGGATAGCCCTAATTAGAGGTCCCAATGAGACTTACACCATTTATATTATTACCATTTTTTCCCCACTCTACACTTAATCATAGGTCAAGCAGCACTTAGTAGTTGCCAAGTAATAATTATATAAGTTAGCAACAAATTTTCCAACTTACGTAGTTATTCTGCTGAAATGCTAAATTTTATTTCTTACCAGTTTTCTGCCCCTGCACTCAAGGTAGTTGTAGCAAAAAACAAGGTATTGTCATTTCCTTGAAGAATTTTCTTCTATAGCCCAGCCCTCTACTCACCTTGAATTCCAGTCAGAGGAGCCAAACAGCTGCAGCGTCTCAGAGGGCTTTTATACCTAGTGGGATCAGCCTCCACCCCTTTCCCGGGCACCATGGGAATGAAAGGCGGGCCCAATCAGGGGTATATTAACCGCAGCCTTTGCTAAGTGTCTTCAGTCCCTCTCTGGGAGGCACTGGGGTAAGAGCTCTTTTCTTCTTTTCAGTGAGGAGACTCTTTCAGCTTATCTCAGCAGGTTTTCAGCAGATGCTTTTGGTATCCACAGCAACAGAGGCTTTGAAGATGCTGTGAAGAAGATGATATTGAACACAGAGGTATGTAAGTTCATGATTTTGGGTTGTGTGTTCAGGGGGGGTAAGGTGCTTTTATAATTTCTGGCTTTGTTCATGTTTTGTTTTTTGGTTTTTTTTTGGTTTTTTTTTTTTTTTTTTTAGGAGCACCACAGCTTCCTGAAATTCCAGGTTGTGGCAAGTGTGATGCTTCAGATTTTTTCAGTGGCTTCATCATGTCATCAAAGGGACCAGCCTTACATCAAAGACGATGTCTGACATTGAGGCTTCTGATGAGTAGGTAAAGAATTGTGACCAGGAAAGTGAAGGTAAGCAGGGTACCCAGTTAGCAATTACCATGGGGGGGTTTTGAAGGCAGCACGGTGAGAAAGGGCATCTATTTGAGGGCCCCCTAAGGTTTTTCACAGGCACAGTGAATGCATTTACACATCTTACAGCACACAAGTGTACATGCTGTACTCACAGAAATGCCCTGTAGCTTTACCTCTCCCTAACCTAGGCATCCATCATAAGGGTAACTCCTGCATTTTCATCATCTGAAGGTTTAAATTGAGGGCAAAGCCTAGTCATTCCTCCTTTTTAAGGGCTTGAAATGAAGTTAAAAATATCCCCTTTTTTTTGTTATTTAAGAGATGTAAAGTGAGGGTTTTGAAGGCAGCACGGTGGGTAAAGATGTACATTCAGGGGCCCCCTAAGGCTTTCCCTCAAGCACAGCAGATGCATTTACGTGTCTTAAGGTAAACAAATGCACCCACCACACTCAGAGAAACACTGTATAACTCAGTCTCTCACTAACCCAGATGCCCATTGAGACGATGGCCCCAGCCTTTGACTTGGGACCAGGACAGAGACTCGAGGACCCGGACGCACTTAGGAGATAGCGAGTAGCCGAATTGTTGGCATTTGGCCCATATGCCTCTAAACTCGTGCATTGATTTTGGTTTTCTTTATCATAGCTACGGGGCTGTGGCTATGACGGGGCCTTACAAGATAGCCCAGGAGGACTAGTTTCGCATCCAATGTTTCACATCACCGATCATCCGAAAGATAAGTCGGGGGCCACAACTGGTAGATGGGACGATAGCAGGGCAGTGGGTTGGAAACGCCTAGAAGCAATTAAAAAAACTAGCATAGGGGAAAGGGAGGTCCTCAAAGGTGCCTCTTAGGGCAG
Organism: Eopsaltria australis; assembly: GCA_034509425.1. NCBI lineage: Eukaryota > Metazoa > Chordata > Aves > Passeriformes > Petroicidae > Eopsaltria > Eopsaltria australis. Next base: position 106,038 of record JAVTVJ010001838.1, read on the forward strand.
CTAAAAGGTGCAGCTCTGCTTTGATTTGCAACTGTAGTGTGTACAGTGCAGAGCAGTTCTAGCGTGTTGCTGTGTTGTCTAGCGTGTTGCTGTGTTGTCTAGCGTGTTGCTGTGTTGTCTAGCGTGTTGCTGTGTTCCCTTGGATCACATATCTCTGCCTTTTACCTCGAGGACCTTATCGCAAGCATCAGCCGTCATCTCTAGGTTCTCGAACATTCACGCTTCTTGGCACGATGATCACTTGTTCTTTTACTGGCAGGCTCGGCCGCATCTTGGAATCACATCTCGGAAACATCGAGTCAGATGTCTTTTGAGGCCTTGTTCCCAGCCGTATGGCCATCCATCCTTTCCAGCTGTGAGTCATAATGTTAGGGGCTCATAAGATCGTAAGCATCTGGGGAGCATTCCAAACGCAGCATCGTGACCAACAGTTCTTTTAACAGGTCACTCTATTGCGATCTTTTCTTCTGCATCTTAGAGCCTCCCCCTGCTGCTGTGCCATCGCTCATCTCTTTTGGCATTGTCTTGGTCCCCGCTGTCATTCTTCTCCCCTAGAGCTTTTTTTTTTATCATCCTTGTGTCACACTGTTTGTAGCATAATGTGTTTGTGTTTAGCCTGGAACTGCTCTGCCCTGTGGAATAGATGGGGAGCGGGGGGTCGGAGGAGTAGAAAGAAGACTTTACAGGTAGCCTTTTGCTTTGCTTAGCCAGCTGAGCCACACCTCAGATGGAGCAACCGTGGCCAGCCCTCACAGAGTTGGGCAGAGACAGCGGGAGCAGTACAGCAGCGTCTCGCAGGCGTCCAGTCATTCGTCTTAATGCACTCTATTGTCAGCTCCTAGGCAGTTTCATTTGTGAAATGAGAACTTGGGAAAGGTTTAGCTTTCCCTGTGTGTCCGAATGACATTGACAAATAACTTTTTTGCAGAGGGATAGGATGTGAGCTCCATGTGAACGGAGGAGGCCAGAGGAGCACCACAACGCAGGCGGTCGGCACCCCATGTCGGAGCGATGGCCTGATTTTTGGCTGCGCTATTAACTCGTTGTTCGGCTTATTTTGAAGGCTTGAAGTGCTCGGCGCGGCCGGATATCGGCTCGGGGGAACTGTTAACCGGATGTGTACCGGTGACTGAGATGAGTATCAGTTCCAGCATGGATAGATGCTACTGCGGTTGTTGTATCAGTGATGAAACTATAAGTGGCCTTTTTTTTTTTTTTTTTTTGTGTTTTACAGGTGGTCTTACTGCTAGTCCCATATGACAGAGACCCTTGCAGAAAGAGAGAACAGTCAAGCGGTTTCAGAAAGAAACTACCACCGCAACACGACAGTTTTGGGCCCTACTTCGGTATGTGCCTTTCCCTTTTGTTTTGCCCCTTCTCCTCAGGGAAGGTCAGTCATCATTCAGCTTTTCAGGGGAGCTGTAAATAGTGGCTGTGTTATCGGATTGTTCTTTGTCCTTATTTTCAGAAAGTAATGCCGAATATCAGCAGTCACGGTCAAACGAGTGAGGTGAGCGGTGACCAGGTCAGACCAAGTTATCGCTCGGGTCCCAAGTTCTGGTGCAGCTCTAAATGTCTGTTGCCGTGTGTTTTAGGCGGTCCACTCATACCACCCCCTAGCCAACCAGCCAATGGACCCGGTTCTCCAGTCTCGTGAGCCCTCCGGGAGTGTTACAGGACTCTGTGATGAAGTCTTTACCTTCTGCCTTTGAAGGACCCATTTGGGTAGCCTTAAGTAAATGGCCGAGGAGTTGCGGTGAGTCGGGGAGGTCGGGGGGAAGAATGAGGGTCCACTCAAGTTCCAGCAGTGCCACATCACCTTGTCTCTTCTTAACCTAGGTATACCCGGAGATGAGGACAGCAGCCTCTGAGAGCGGCCGAAGCGTGCGTCCCGAGGACCCGGGCCTTCTTGGTAGATGGTGAGTAGCAGAATTGCTCGGTTTTGGCCGACGTGCCGCTAAGTTCACACACCGATGTTCTGTTTTGTTTATTGCAGCCGAGAGAGAACTAAGACCGAACAGCCCGGCCATGGCCAGAAATTCCCGGACGGCAACACGGCCTTCTTTTGCACCCACCTCAGATTTGCATCCCCAGGCGTCCGAGAGATAAGTCGAGGGCCGCAACCCGCAGAGGGGATGAAGGCGGGGTGCCGGGTCGGGACTCCCCGCGAGGGATTTTTGATTCAGCTTTGGGGAGGGGGATGTCCAAGAAGTGCCCCCTTAAGGCACATGAAGGGAAAGAGTCATTTATGATCACAATGCTGAGGTTGTGCAGGGCAGAGCAGTCCCGGTGCATGTGGTGTCAATTGTCTCTTGTGCATTCTGTGTCTTTTGGTTACTATGTGTCACATTTTTGCTGTAGCCCATCAAGGGCCTCATCAGAATTGCCAGGCATCATTCTCAGCATCTTTGAGTTCCTCGGCCCGACGCCGATACCGTCGAACCTTTGACCCGGGAGCTCAGGCGTGCATCAGAATCACATCCCTCTTTAGAGGCCAGTCAGATGTCTTGTAAGGTCTTGTTCTGAGCTGTCTCGACAGCCGTGCATGGCAAGGCTCCATTGTAGATGATTAGGACTTATCAGAATGAGAAGATAGGTAGAGGATTTTCGGAGATCCATCTTTGCGGTTCTTGGAGTAAATAATTCTAGTAGTCTCTTTTTCCTCCAGGGTTCTCAGAGCCTCATCGGCTCACCATTGGTCTCACCTCGGTCATCTCATTCAGCATTGTCTCGGTCCTTGTGGTCATTCTTCTCACTGAGAGTTTTCTCCTTGCCGTTGCCTCCCAGCATTTGTCACATCATGTGTCACAGGCGTCTGTGTGTATTTGGCCCAGAGCTGCTCTGCCCTGCCGCATAGTTGGGGTGTAGGTGTAATAGGATTAAAACTTGTACTGTTAATTTTTCAATCGGCTTAGCCAATTGAGCCTACAATTTAGCAGTCATCCCACACCTCCGGGTCGATGGCCTTATGCATGCGATCTGCAGGAGAGTTGCATCCTGGGGACTTGAAATTTCTAAACTAGGGTGTAGTTGGACTTTAGATTGTATTCCTAGGTTGATGCATGACGTCTCGAGCTGTTTAAGTTGTCCTGCAGCACTCTGACTGCTGTCCTGACTTTCTCTCAGATGCAGATGGATTGAATCTGCTGCTGAGTGCCCCATCCCAGGTGCGGAGGTTCCCCTGAGAAGGTCAGTAGCAGTTTCTCTATGCAGGGAAAACATGAAGTGCTTTGTTACAGCTTTGTTCTTTGTCCTTATTTTTAGGAAGTAATGCCAGAGATCAGCAGTCAAGGTGAAGCAGGCAAGGTGAGCAGTGGACAGAAGCAGTTGTTATTACCGCTCAATTTCTGGTGCAACTCTAAGGGCCCATTGTTGTTTGTTTGTTTTAGGTGGCCCACTTTTATTACGCCATGCCCCCTTCACTGACCGGCTGACAGACCCGGTTTTCTGCCATTGGGAGCCCTCTGGATATACTACAGGACTCTGTGATGAAGCCTTTTACCATTTCCATTCGTAGATGCCATCCGGGTAGCCTTCAGGAGTGTCCGAGCAGTTGCGGTGAGTCGGGGAGGTCGGGAGGAAGAATGAGGGTCCACTCAAGTTCCAGCAGTGCCACATCACCTTGTCTCTTCTTAACCCAGGTATACCCGGAGATGAGGACAGCAGCTTCCGAGAGCGGCCGAAGCGTGCGTCCCGAGGACCCGGGCCTTCTTGGGAGAGGGTGAGTAGCAGAATTGCTGGATTTTGGCCAACGTGCCGCTCAGTTCACGCATCGATGTTCGGTTTTCTTTATTGCAGCCGAGAGAGAATTAAGACAGAATAGCCTGGTGACAGAAATTCCCGGACGGCGACACAGAATTCCCGGATGGCGACACAGCCTTCTTTTGCACCCACCTCAGATTTGCATATCCAGACGTCCGAGAGATAAGTCGAGGGCTGCAACCTGCAGAGGGGATGAAGTCGGGGTGCCGTGTTGGGACTCCCCGTGAGGGATTTTTGATTCAGGCTTGGAGAGGGGGATGTCCAAGAAGTGCCCCCTTAAGGCACATGAAGGGAAAGTGTCATTTATGATCACAATGCTGAGGTTGTGCAGGGCAGAGCAGTCCCGGTGCATGTGGTGTCAATTGTCTCTTGTGCATTCTGTGTCTTTTGGGTACTATGTGTCACATTTTTGCTTTAGCCCATCAAGGGCCTCATCAGAATTGCCAGGCATCGTTCTCAGCATCTTTGAGTTCCTCGGCCCGACACCGGTACCGTCGAACCTTTGACCCGGGAGCTTGGGCGTGCATCAGAATCACATCCCTCTTTAGAGGCCGCAGGTCAGATGTCTTGTAAGGTCTTGTTCTGAGCTGTCTCGACAGCTGTGCATGGTGAGGATCCATTGTAGATGATTAGGACTTCTCAGAATGTGAAGATAGGTAGAGGCTTCTGACCGTCTTGGGCATCCATCTTTGCGGTTCTTGGAGTAAATAGTTTTAGTAGCCTCTTTTTCCTCCAGGATTCTCAGAGCCTCATCGGCTCACCATTGGTCTCACCTCGGTCATCTCATTCAGCATCGTCTCGGTCCTTACCGTCATTCTTCTCACCGAGAGTTTTCTCTCCTTTGCCGTTGCCTCCCAGCATATTTCCCGTCCCGTGTCACAGGTGTCTGCGTGTATTTGGCCCAGAGCTGCTCTGCCCTGCCGCATAGTCTGGGTATAGGTGTAATAGGACAAGTCCCATGGATTTGAAATTTTAATATAGGGTGTAGTTGGAGTCCAGATGGTATTCCTTGATTGGCACAAGATGTTTGGAGCTGTTAAGTTATCATGCAGCACTCTGACTTTTGTAATAACTTTCTTTCAGATGCAGATGGATTAAATCCATGCAGAGCACCCCATACCGACTGAGCAGGTTCCCCCGAAAAGGTCAGTCTCTGTTTGTCTTTGCAGGGGAAACATAAGGAGTGGCTATGTTAAAGCATTTTTCCTTGTCTTTATTTTCAGGAAGTCATGCCAGAGATCAGCAGTCAAGGTGAAGCAGGCAAGGTGAGCAGTGACCAGTGGATAGGATGAGGTGTTATCACTCTGGGTCCCAAATTCCAGCGTAACTCTAAGCATCCATTGTCGTTTGTTTCTTTTAGGTGAGCCGCTCACAAGGTGTCCCCGGCCAGGATGCCAGAGGCCAGGTGGGTACAAGGTTAAGGTATAGGCAAGGCATACTTCAGTCAGACTGGAGCGGTTGTGGTTTCTCAGCATGATTTTTTGCTTTGTTTCTTTCAGGTGCTGCCACTGCTCTAGGTGTGGCAAGGAATAGAAGCAAGGAGGTGAGATGGCATTCTGGCGGTGTGACTAATAGGCGGGAGGTATGCAGCAGCACAGTGTCTACCTTTTCATTTTGCAGGTGTACTCCGGGCAGCCTCCAGAGTAGAATCAACATTTGAGGTGAGCCAGGGCAGCGGTGCGGCAGAGCCCCGGGGATTATTCTTCCGGAGGGCGACGGTCACGTTTTCTGTTTTGTTGCCTCAGGTACCACAAGCGAGTCCGGAGCCGAAGTTCGGACGCGGCAGCACCGAAGGGGATGCGTCTTTTTCCAGCGAGGACGGATTCTTTCAGCTCATCATTCAAAAGCTAAGTGCGGGGACCGGTGGTCGGGATAAGGGGAAAAACAGTTATATCATCACAGGAGGCAATTTGAAATTAGTTTAGAGGAGAGGGCTGTAGTGGGATGGGCCCCCAGAAAGTAAGGGAGAGGGTTTCCCCTCAGCATCACCGGAGCCTCTGCTGGGCAGGCAGGTTCAGACCCGTCTCCGCGTTCTCGTGAGCTTCGCGTCGTTGGCCTCCTTCGAGCCTCGCCGTCGTCGGGGATCTTTTCGCCCGACGAGCCCGCCTTAGGATCCGGGGCGATCGCCACGGTCGCCCGGCAGTCGTCGCTTTCTTCTCTAGGCCTACTGAGTTTCTAGAATATCTTCTTAACAGCTTGTGCACTAAGTTCTTGTAAGCAGTTACGTTTCACCAATTTCTGGTATTGTCATAGAGCTTGCTTTCCTTTGATATCATCAGCCTCTGGCTCATCTTGCGGTAGGAACCTTTGGTCCCTAAGGTGAAACTGCCAGGCACTTTTAACTTGTGTCTATGTTGTGTAGCTTGTGTCTATGTCGTGTAGTTTGTGTCCATCGTCTTCCATGTCGTAGGCCCTTGTTACATCCCGGCACTTTATCAGCATCATTCTGGGCTGTCCAGGCCAAGCTCTACTTGCGTACTTTCCCGGATCGCGCTCGTTCCGGCATCTTTATATTTTTCCTTTCTGAGACCAGAAGGAGTAGACAAGATGTTCTCATCCATCTTTTTTCTCAGCTTCGGTCGGCCCTTCTCTTCACGTGCCATTCCCTCAGACGTCTGTAGGGAGCACATTTGACTCTTCTCAGGTGATCCGGTAGTTCTGTAGATTCTGTCTTCTCAAAGGCTATTGGGCTTGAGAATTAATCTTCCAGAGAGTTATCTTAAATCCTGGCTTGTATTGTGTTGTAGGTATCTACCCTGGCTTGCATTGCATTGTATTGTATTGCATTGTACGTATCTACCCTGGCTTGTATTGCATTGTATTGTATTGCATTGTACGTATCTCCCCTGGCTTGTATTGCATTGCATTGTATTGTATTGCATTGTATGTATCTCCCCTGGCTTGTATTGCATTGCATTGTATTGTATTGCATTGTATGTATCTACCCTGGCTTGTATTGCATTGTATGTATCTACCCTGGCTTGTATTGCATTGTATGTATCTACCCTGACTTGTATTGCATTGCATTGTATTGTATTGCATTGTACGTATCTACCCTGACTTGTATTGCATTGCATTGTATTGTATTGCATTGTACGTATCTACCCTGGCTTGTATTGCATTGCATTGTATTGTATTGCATTGTATGTATCTACCCTGGCTTGTATTGCATTGTATGTATCTACCCTGACTTGTATTGCATTGCATTGCATTGTATGTATCTACCCTGACTTGTATTGCATTGCATTGTATTGCATTGTATGTATCTAGCCTGACTTGTATTGCATTGCATTGTATTGCATTGTATGTATCTAGCCTGACTTGTATTGCATTATATTGTAGGTATCTAGTTTGTATTGTATTGTGTGCACTGCCTGTCCATGTTCCAGTTAAGCTTAGAGCTGCCCTGTCCTGGCCCATAGAGTTAGGTAGGTAGAACAGTTAGGAGACTTTGTTTCATATTTTTCTATGGGGTTAGATAACTTATGGGCTTGGTGCAAAGAACTCCCAAGCATCAGGTAGCCACTCCTTGACTGCCTTCTGTTGTCTTGCAGGTCCCTGTGGTGGATTCGGATCCCTCCGGTCACGGAAGAGGAGTCTGAGGGTGTTCTTCAGTGTAGCCTTTTGAGTAAGGGTTGCAGTCAGTATGAAAGCTGAGGAGTGTGTGTCTGTGGAAGTCTGTGAAAGTTTGTGTTTGTGTTGGCTTGTGTCCGCCTGTGAGAGCGTGTGTGCTGACTGGTTCTAACCATGTGTGTATGCTTTTTGCCTTTCAGGCTTTTCAATAAATTTTTAAACTTAGAATAAAAAATCCCCAGCCGGGGGGTTTTTTTTTTTCCCCCCGGCTGGGTTTTTTTTTCCTCGGTCCCGGCCGGTCTGCGAGGCGAGGTTCATTACCAAAGTTAGGGTGCAGACCCGGGTGGGACCGGGGTTTTGTCAGGCAGGAGGATTTTTTTTTTTTGAGGCTCCCGGGAACCACGTTCCCGAGGAGTGGTGAGAATGTGGGTTTGCGTGTTTGTCGGTGCCGAGTGGTTCTAACCTTGCGTGTATGATTTTTGCCTTTCAGGGTTTTCAATAAATTTTTAAACTTAGAATAAAAAATCCCCAGCCGGGGGGTTTTTTTTTTTTTCCCCCGGCTGGGTTTTTTTTTCCTCGGTCCCGGCCGGTCTGCGAGGCGAGGTTCATTACCAAAGTTAGGATGCAGACCGGGGTGGGACCGGGGTTTTGTCAGGCAGGAGGTTTTTTTTTTTTTTGAGGCTCCCGGGAACCACGTTCCCGAGGAGCGGTGAGAATGTGGGTTTGCGTGTTTGTCGGTGTCGAGTGGTTCTAACCTTGCGTGTATGATTTTTGCCTTTCAGGGTTTTCAATAAATTTTTAAACTTAGAATAAAAAATCCCCAGCTGGGGGGTTTTTTTTTTTTCCCCCCGGCTGGGTTTTTTTTTCCTCGGTCCCGGCCGGTCTGCGAGGCGAGGTTCATTACCAAAGTTAGGGTGCAGACCGGGGTGGGACCGGGGTTTTGTCCGGCAGGAGGATTTTTTTTTTTTTGAGGCTCCCGGGAACCACGTTCCCGAGGAGCGGTGAGAATGTGGGTTTGCGTGTTTGTCGGTGCCGAGTGGTTCTAACCTTGCGTGTATGGTTTTTGCCTTTCAGGGTTTTCAATAAATTTTTAAACTTAGAATAAAAAATCCCCAGCCGGGGTTTTTTTTTTTTTTCCCCCCCGGCTGGGTTTTTTTTTCCTCGGTCCCGGCCGGTCTGCGAGGCGAGGTTCATTACCAAAGTTAGGGTGCAGACCGGGGTGGGACCGGGGTTTTGTCAGGCAGGAGGATTTTTTTTTTTTTTTGAGGCTCCCGGGAACCACGTTCCTGAGCGGTCGGTAGAACGGTTGTGATGAGGAGGAGGCTGGATTTCTGTGTGAGCTGAAGGACGTGTGTGTGTTTGATGCGTGTTACCTTTTCTGTGTGGTGCTTTTGTTTTGGGTTTCTTGTAAGAAGAAAACTATATGTAATGGAGTTGTTGGATACAGAGAAATGGTTATATTGTGTTGAAATGTATTTGGCTTGTCTTGGCTGTATTGTTCTGTATTGCATTTGCTGCTGTATTTGAATGTATCGCTCTGTATATGAATTGTCTTTTTATTGAAGTGTGTATGGATTGTATTTGTATCTGCGTTTGTATACATTGTTTCCACGTGCTTTGCTGACCTGTAAAAAAAAAACCACTTTATTCAATAAAGTCAACTCCACCCTAATAAAGATAACCCCCCCCCCTCCCCTTGTGGCTCCTGTCTTTATTTGGTGTGGTTTAGTTACTTTCTAACTGTACTTCTTGCTTTGCTTCTCACTTTCCTTTGTGTTTCTCTTTTATTTTTATTTCTGGTAGTATCAAGTCTGTCCCTGTGTCTGTTTCTCACTGTTTTTTAATTCTTAAGTCTATGCCTCTTTCTGTGTTTCTCTATTTGTCTCTTTCTCTCCCTGTTTCCTTTCACTCTAACTCTATTCCTTTTCCTCCTTATTTCTTTCTATTTGATCACCTCTCTTTCTATCTTTCCCTGTTTCTCTTGTTCCTTTGACTGTATTTCTGTATTTCTGGTTTTCTATTTTTCCAACTTTATTTCTATTTCTCCAACTTTAATTATTTCTCTACTTTCTGTTTCTGTGGTTGTCTATTTTTCAATTTCTGCTTGTTTAAGTCTATTTCTCTTTCTCCAACTCTAAATCTCTATTTCTCCAACTCTAATTCTCTAATTCTCTATTTCTCCAACTCTAATTCTCTATTTCTCCATTTCTCCAACTCTAATTCTCTAAGTCTCTATTTCTCCAATTCTCTGTGTCTCTATTTCTCCAACTCTATTTCTCTAATTCTCCATTTCTCCAACTCTAATCCTCTAATTCTCTATTTCTCCATTTCTCCAACTCTAATTCTCTATTTCTCCAACTCTAATCCTCTAATTCTCTATTTCTCCATTTCTCCAACTCTAATCCTCCATTTCTCCAACTCTAATTCTCTATTTCTCCATTTCTCCAACTCTAGTTCTCTAATTCTCTGTTTCTCCAACTCTAATACTCCAATTCTCTATGTCTCTATTTCTCCAACTCTAATCCTCTAATTCTCTAACTCTAATTTTCTAATTCTCTATTTCTCTTTCTCCAACTCTAATTCTCTCTCTTCTCTCTTTCATTTCTCTCTTAGTCTAAGCAGCAGTAGAAATTGTCATGCTCCCTGGGAGTAAAAAAAAAACTTTAAATATTTAATAATAACAATAATAAATACTCCCAGGGAGCATCAAAATTTCTACTGCTGCACCGGACATATTATTTTTCTTCTTTTCTTTATATAGAAATATATAGGATATAGGGACCCTAATTAGTGCTCCAGATGGGAGTAACTAATAATATAGATTGATTGATGACCATATACCACGACTCCCATCTGGAGCACAAATTAAACTACACAATTAGACTAATTAGTAGGCTAATGAGTTAATTGGATAATTACTTAATTAGATAATTAGCAAAAATTTTTTTCGGGGGCCACACAACAACATAAAAAACCCAACGACACACATGGGAACCACACCAGCCTGCCGCGCCGCTGAAACACGGCATGAACACTACGAGCGCGGTACAAAAGCGGCACTGACATGAAAAAAATGCCGCCACGCAGAAATCGCGCATCCGGAGCGCCATCTGGTAACCGAAACGACGCACTACACCCTGAC
>JAVTVJ010001839.1:0-21870 GCA_034509425.1 Eopsaltria australis
CTGGTTTATACAACTGGCTATCCACTAGTTGTTACACAGATGCTAATTATAACTACAGTTACTATGAACATTTCTTTTATCTAGGTTCAGTTTGGTAACCATGAAGTGAGTGTACTGAAGATATTCAAGGTTCAGTAAGCTCTTTTGAGATTTACTTGGTGTAGAATTTGAGTTTGCTTTCAAATTTCAAACAAATTTCTAAAAAAATTTTTCATTCAGATTTGCATAAGAACAACAATTAGTGTTAATGATTTTGTGGCTAGTAGGAAATTAAGAGCTATTTTGTTTTGTCAACAGCCTTTAATATGATTAAACATTACATTTGGAATCACAGCTCCATGGCACAGGCCCAATCTTTATCTTGGGGCAAAACTTACCAGGCCAGATTCTCAACTTTGACAAGTTGTCCTTATGAAGAGCTTTTGGATACATTTTGGACTAGAGTTACATGCAAATTTTAGGACCAAATTTGAATCACGGTTACCAACTGTACAGATAAGAGGTACAAAAAAACAGTTTAAATCATATCATCTCAATTTGTATCAGTCTCTGTTTTCTGGCTGTCTATGGAGCAGACGTCTTCTTAACTCTGGAGCAGTAAATTCAAGGCTCTCTGCCAGCAGCTTTGGATTTGGTGAGGGTAGTCAGGACTTGGAATGACTCTTTTAACTTAGCTCGTAAGATTACTGTCCCTTCATTCAACATAGACTCAGTCTCTAGGCTTGAATAGTTGCTAGTCTTCCTTCCTTCTAGATGACTTTGCTCAGTTCTAGATCTTTCATTGATATAATCAGTTCAGCTTTTTGTGATGGCACATTTGATGTTAACACTTTTCTCATGGTTACCTGGTTCGTGGTTGTTACTGCATAACCTGTCTTTTGTTTGCCATCTCGCATGAAGCTGCTCTCATCTGCATACAGCTCCAGGCTGGCACATCTTTCAGGTCTGCTCTGCTGGAATAGGCTTCTTCCATGGTCTGCAAACAGTCAGACTTAAATACATTATCCGTTAGTGCTGGGAACAGACATACTAGGATGGACAGCAAACGTTTTCAGAATAACATTATCCAGTTTCAGTAGCATGGCATAGGGTCCATGTCTTCTATGTTCACAGAAGAAACTTACAGTGGGTTGCATGCAACTGTTGGATGTATCCATTCTTGGCTGCTGGTTGGATGCAGCAATTTTCAGTTGCTGACTGCCCTAGTTCTCCAGTTTCAGGATTATTTTACATAATAGTAATGAGTCCTTGGTCTTTTTTACTCACAAGGATACAGGAGAAGGTCTTTTACAAATTTAACTCAGTAAACCATTCTAAGATATTTGTTAACACAGGACTCTGCTTACTTATAGCATGGTTTAAGGGAGCCTAAAAACGGCTTCTGTTCTTTGGGCTCAGGTGTTTCCCTTTTGAGTGGCTTACCAGAGCAGACAAAGAGCGCTCGCTGCCTCGCACGGCCGGGGACGGGCGCGGCATGTGGGCACCCCCGCCCAGGGGCACCCCCAGCTCGCCCGCGCTCGGCCCGTGCTGCTGCTCACAGCAGCTCTCGGGTGTCCTTAAAACAAGCTCGTTACTGTGGAAAGTGCGATAGGGCCGTTCCTGCTCTTAGATCTCACACTCCCGGCCCGCTCTGGGCCGGTGCGGGCGGGCCCAGGAGCAGCGAGTGAGTCGGGCCGTGGCCGCGCAGCGGCGGCCCCGCCTCCGCCAGAGCAGGGCCGAAGCAGCGCAGCGGCAGCCCCGGTCCCGGTTCGCTTCCTGGGACCGCTCCCCCGCGCATCCCCCGGCCGTGACCAGGGCAATGGCAGGAATCACCTCCGCCCCTCTCAGAGCGGCTGGTGGCCCGCTTCTGTCACGGGGGAGTGACCGCCCTGCTCGCGGAGCCGTCCCGGAAGTCCGGGAGTCGCCCTTGCCTTAAAATCTTGGAAAAACTTTTTACAGATGGAACATAGAAAGTGGGGGCTTCTCCCCCTTCCCTTACAATGGTGCGAACCGAGCTTTCTCGGCCGTTCAACAAAACTTGCTGGAAGCGAGGATCTCTCCCTCGCCTCCCACTAAGGAGCAGGCTGGACACCCAGCCTGTCCACAGACCTGTAGGAAGCGAGGATTTCTCACTCGCCTCCCACCAAGGAGCAGGCTGGACGCCCAGCCGCTCCACAAACCTGTAGGAAGTGGGAATCTCTCCCCAGCCTCCCACCAAGGAGCAGGCTGGACACCCAGTCGCTCCACAAACCTGTAGGAAGCGGGGCCCATCCCCCACCTCCTACCAAGAAGCAGACCAGGCCTCCCCCGGCCGCTCCATGCCCAGATGTCTCCAGGCCAGCTTTAAATTCAAAACTCGCATGTGCTAAACATGAAATAAACTTTCGCACTGTGATTTGCTTTTCTCTACCAGTGAAAAATCTCAGCCGAGATCACACACCCGCATCCTCCCCACCAGCCGATCTCTGGGGCAGGTTGGAAAATCGGCAACAGGAAAAACTTGGAGAAATGATTTCAAAAGCAAATTTTCTCACCACCACTCCAGGTTGTCCTGGGATCGCTAACAATTACTGACTTTAAACAGATAAACAATACATAAACAATACACACACATACAAACTACACACTACACAACAAAAAGAACCACCTTTATACTACCTCCTGTGGGATCTTGGAACCATGGTGTCTCGACCTCAGGCCCGTGGCAGGGAATTCTTTAGATTGCTGTCAGAAAGGAATTCCTTGCAGGATGTTTCGGTCCAGAGGAAGGGTACCAGGTTCTCGTGTCCCTTCTGGGTGTGCCAGATAACTGTTGCCTTTTCCCCCAGCCTGGAAAAGAAACTCGAGATCATTTTAGCAAGGAGGTAATATAAAAGGGGTCTTTTATTTTGAAGGTCTTTCAGGAGCAGTATGGAAAGGTGTCCATAGCCAGCCCTCCAGGGGTGAGTACATATTTATAGCTTTTAGGAAATTAGCATAATTGATTTAAAGAGCACCAATAAGGAGAACAAGTGGCGATTCAATTCCCCCTCAGTCAGCCCCTTCCCTGGAGCCGCCCCTCTCAGCACTGGCTTGGCAACTTGCTTAATGAAATGTAAGCCTCAGAGTTGTTCTCAGGCCTTGGTTCCCAGGAAGAACTGAGATAGGACAGGGCCTTGCAAACCCCCTGGGGCTGGCCTCTGGAATTTGTTTTGTTCTTCTGCTTAGGGAAAGGCTTATGGGAAAGGTAACTGGAAAAACTAGCTATTAATATAAGTAGGTACAGAGCCACAAAATTGTGCGAGAGTACAGAGAACTATAAAAAGACAAAAGGGCAGAAACGCAAACAACGGCCTCATTCCCCCTTTTTTAGAGAATAACAAGACTCTGTCTTGTCTAGTCTCTACTCTGCATTCAACCATACCTCTGGTTTATACAACTGGCTATCCCACTAGTTGTTACACAGATGCTAATTATAACTACAGTTACTATGAACATTTCTTTTATCTAGGGTCAGTTTGGTAACCATGAAGTGAGTGTACTGAAGATATTCAAGGTTCAGTAAGCTCTTTTGAGAGTTACTTGGTGTAGAATTTGAGTTTGCTTTCAAATTTCAACCAAATTTCTAAAAAAATTTTTCATTCAGATTTGCATAAGAACAACAACTAGTGTAAATGATTTTGTGGCTAGTAGGAAATTAAGAGCTATTTTGTTTTGTCAACAGCCTTTAATATGATTAAACATGACATTTGGAATCACAGCTCCATGGGCACAGGCCCAATATTTATCTTGGGGCAAAACTTACCAGGCCAGATTCTCAACTTTTACAAGTTGTCCTTATGAAGAGGCTTTTGGATACCATTTTGGACTAGATTACATGCAAATTTTAGGACGCAAATTTGAATCCGGTTACCAACCTGTAACAGATAAGAGGTACAAAAGACAGTTTAAATCATATCATCTCAATTTGTATCAGTCTCTGTTTTCCTGGCTGTCTATGGAGCAGACGTCTTCTAATCTGGAGCAGTGATTCAAGGCTCTCTGCCAGCGCTTTTGGATTTGGTGAGGGTAGTCAGGACTTGGAATGACTCTTTTTTACCTTTAGCTCGTAAAGATTACTGTCCTTCATTTCAACATAGACCTCAGTCTCTAGGCTTGAATAGTTGCTAGTCTTCCTTCCTTCTAGATGACTTTGCTCAGTTCTAGATCTTTCATTGATATAATCAGTTCAGCTTTTTGTGATGGTACATTTGATGGTAACACTTTTCTCATGGTTACCTGGTTCTTGGTTGTTACTGCATAACCTGTCTTTTGTTTGCCATCTCGCATGAAGCTGCTCTCATCTGCATACAGCTCCCAGGCTGGCACATCTTTCAGGTCTGCTCTGCTGGAATAGGCTTCTTCCATGGTCTGCAAACAGTCAGACTTAAATACATTATCAGTTAGTGCTGGGAACAGACATACTAGGATTGACAGCAACGTTTTCAGAATAACATATCCAGTTTAGTAGCATGGCAATAGGGTCCTGGTCTTCTATGTTCACAGAACAAGACTTACAGTTGGGTTCATGCAACTGTTGGATTGTATCAATTCTTGGCTGCTGGTTGGATGCCAGCAATTTTCAGTTGCTGACTGCCCTAGTTTCCAGTTTCGGCTTATTTTACATAATAGTAAGAGTCCTTGGTCTTTTTTACTCAAGCAAGGATACAGGAGAAGGGTCTTTTACAAATTTAACTCATTAAACCATTCTAAGATTTTTGTTAACACAGGACTCTGCTTACTTATAGCATGGTTTAAGGGAGCCTAAAAACGGCTTCTTGTTCTTTGGGCTCGGTGTTTCCCTTTTGAGTGCTTACCAGAGCAGACAAAGAGCGCTCGCTGCCCTCGCACGGCCGGGGACGGGCGCGGCATGCGGGCACCCCCGCCCAGGGGCACCCCCGGCTCGCCCGCGCTCGGCCCGTGCTGCTGCTCACAGCGGCTCTCGGGTGTCCTTAAAACAAGCTCGTTACTGTGGAAAGTGCGATAGGGCCGTTCCTGCTCTTAGATCTCACACTCCCGGCCCGCTCTGGGCCGGTGCGGGCGGGGCCCAGGAGCAGCGAGTGAGCCGGGCCGTGGCCGCGCAGCGGCGGCCCCGCCTCCGCCAGAGCAGGGCCGAAGCAGCGCAGCGGCAGCCCCGGTCCCGGTTCGCTTCCTGGGACCGCTCCCCCGCGCATCCCCCGGCCGTGACCAGGGCAATGGCAGGAATCACCTCCGCCCCTCTCAGAGCGGCTGGTGCCCCGCTTCTGTCACGGGGGAGTGACCGCCCTGCTCGCGGAGCCGTCCCGGAAGTCCGGGAGTCGCCCTTGCCTTAAAATCTTGGAAAAACTTTTTACAGATGGAACATAGAAAGTGGGGGCTTCTCCCCTTCCCTTACAATGGTGCGAACCGAGCTTTCTCGGCCGTTCCACAAAACTTGCTGGAAGCGAGGATCTCTCCCTCGCCTCCCACTAAGGAGCAGGCTGGACACCCAGCCTCTCCACAGACCTGTAGGAAGCGAGGATTTCTCACTCGCCTCCCACCAAGGAGCAGGCTGGGCACCCAGCCGCTCCACAAACCTGTAGGAAGTGGGAATCTCTCCCCAGCTTCCCACCAAGGAGCAGGCTGGCCACCCAGCCGCTCCACAAACCTGTAGGAAGTGGGAATCTCTCCCCAGCCTCCCACCAAGGAGCAGGCTGGACACCCAGCCGCTCCACAAACCTGTAGGAAGCGGGGCCCATCCCCCACCTCCTACCAAGAAGCAGACCAGGCCTCCCCCGGCCGCTCCATGCCCAGATGTCTCCAGGCCAGCTTTCAATTCAAAACTCGCATGTGCTAAACATGAAATAAACTTTCGCACTGTGATTTGCTTTTCTCTACCAGTGAACAATCTCAGCCGAGATCACACACCCGCCTCCTCCCCACCAGCCGATCTCTGGGGCAGGTTGGAAAATCGGCAACAGGAAAAACTTGGAGAAATGATTTCAAAAGCAAATTTTCTCACCACCACGCCAGGTTGTCCTGGGATCGCTAACAATTACTGACTTTAAACAGATACACAATACATAAACAATACACACACATACAAACTACACACTACACAACAAAAGAACCACCTTTATACTACCTCCTGTGGGATCTTGGAACCATGGTGTCTCGACCTCAGGCCCGTGGCAGGGAATTCTTTCGATTGCTGTCAGAAAGGAATTCCTTGCAGGATGTTTTCGGTCCAGAGGAAGGGTACCAGGTTCTCGTGTCCCTTCTGGGTGTGCCAAATAACTGTTGCCTTTTCCGCCAGCCTGGAAAAGAAACTCGAGATCATTTTAGCAAGGAGGTAATATAAAAGGGGATCTTTATTTTGAAGGTCTTCAGGAGCAGTTATGGAAAGGTGTCCATAAAAGCCCAGCCCCTCCAGGGGTGAGTACATATTTATAGCTTTTAAGAAATTAGCATAAATTGCATTAAGAGCACCAATAAGCGAGAACAAGGGCGATTCAATTCCCCTCAGGTCCAGCCCCTTCACTGGAGCCCCTTCAGCACTGGCTGCACTCTGCTTATGAAAATTTACCTCAGGGTTCTCGCCTTGGTTCCCAGGTAAGAACTGAGATTAGGACAGGCCTGCACCCCCTGGGGCTTGGAGCTCTGGATTTGTTTTGTCTTTCTCTTAGGGAAAGTATGGAAAGGGACTGCGAAAACTTAGCTCATTAATATAGTAGGCTACAGAGCCAGAAAAATATGTGCAGAGAGTACAGAGAACATATAAAAGAAAAAAGGCAGAAAACAAACGGCATCACCGGGAGCAGAGTGCCTTAGGGCCGGGACACAAAAAGTGTCCCTTTTCTCTGAGAAAGAGAACTCTGCCCCCCAGTTTCTTGATGTCAGTTTGGAGGAGGGTTTTGGCCCTGCAAGGGCAGCCAGGTCCTTGTTGGTGGCACCTTGGGTCTGCGAGGAATCTTTAATCCTGCCGATTTCAGCATGCGGCTGTCCAACTCCAATATGTGCCTTCGATGCAGCAATGGCGGTATTTTCCATGTATGAAAGAAAACTCAGTCCCCCAGATGCATGATGCCAGTTTTTCGGAGGCATTTAGCCCTACAATTGCAGCCAGAGTTCTAGCTGATGGCAGCTTGGGTCTGGGAAGGATCTTGATAGAAGACATGGACCCTATGCCATGCTACTGAAACTGGATAATGTTATTCTGAAAACGTTTGCTGTCAATCCTAGTATGTCTGTTCCCAGCACTTACTGATAATGTATTTTAGTCTGACTGTTTGCAGACCATGGAAGAAGCCTATTCCAGCAGAGCAGACCTGAAAGATGTGCCAGCCTGGGAGCTGTATGCAGATGAGAGCAGCTTCATGCGAGATGGCAAACAAAAGACAGGTTATGCAGTAACAACCACGAACCAGGTAACCATGAGAAAAGTGTTACCATCAAATGTACCATCACAAAAAGCTGAACTGATTATATCAATGAAAGATCTAGAACTGAGCAAAGTCATCTAGAAGGAAGGAAGACTAGCAACTATTCAAGCCTAGAGACTGAGTCTATGTTGAATGAAGGGACAGTAATCTTACGAGCTAAGTAAAAAGAGTCATTCCAAGTCCTGACTACCCTCACCAAATCCAAAGCTGCTGGCAGAGAGCCTTGAATTCACTGCTCCAGAGTTAAGAAGACGTCTGCTCCATAGACAGCCAGAAAACAGAGACTGATACAAATTGAGATGATATGATTTAAACTGTTCTTTTGTACCTCTTATCTGTACAGTTGGTAACCGTGATTCAAATTTGGTCCTAAAATTTGCATGTAACTCTAGTCCAAAATGTATCCAAAAGCTCTTCATAAGGACAACTTGTCAAAGTTGAGAATCTGGCCTGGTAAGTTTTGCCCCAAGATAAAGATTGGGCCTGTGCCCATGGAGCTGTGATTCCAAATGTAATGTTTAATCATATTAAAGGCTGTTGACAAAACAAAAGAGCTCTTAATTTCCTACTAGCCACAAAATCATTAACACTAGTTGTTGTTCTTATGCAAATCTGAATGAAAAATTTTTTTAGAAATTTGGTTGAAATTTGAAAGCAAACTCAAATTCTA
Source organism: Eopsaltria australis (assembly GCA_034509425.1). Taxonomy (NCBI): domain Eukaryota; kingdom Metazoa; phylum Chordata; class Aves; order Passeriformes; family Petroicidae; genus Eopsaltria; species Eopsaltria australis. The sequence goes on from JAVTVJ010001839.1 coordinate 8,068, forward strand.
CACCAAGTAACTCTCAAAAGAGCTTACTGAACCTTGAATATCTTCAGTACACTCACTTCATGGTTACCAAACTGAACCTAGATAAAAGAAATGTTCATAGTAACTGTAGTTATAATTAGCATCTGTGTAACAACTAGTGGGATAGCCAGTTGTATAAACCAGAGGTATGGTTGAATGCAGAGTAGAGACTAGACAAGACAGAGTCTTGTTAGTCTCTAAAAAAGGGGGGAATGATGCCGTTTGGTTTCTGCCTTTTTTCTTTTATATGTTCTCTGTACTCTCTGCCCATATTTTTGTGGCTCTGTAGCCTACTATATTAATAGCTAGTTTTTCCAGTACCTTTCCATAGCCTTTCCCTAAGCAGAAAGACAAAACAAATTCCAGAGCTCCAAGCCCCAGGGGGTTGCAAGGCCCTGTCCTATCTCAGTTCTTCCTGGGAACCAAGGCCGAGAACAACTCTGAGGTACATTTTCATAAGCAGAGTGCAGCCAGTGCTGAGAGGGGGGCTCCAGGGAAGGGGCTGGACCTGAGGGGGAATTGAATCGCCACTTGTTCTCCTTATTGGTGCTCTTAATTATGCTAATTTCCTAAAAGCTATAAATATGTACTCACCCCTGGAGGGGCTGGGCTTTTATGGACACCTTTCCATAACTGCTCCTGAAGACCTTCAAAATAAAGATCCCCTTTTATATTACCTCCTTGCTAAAATGATCTCGAGTTTCTTTTCCAGGCTGGGGGAAAAGGCAACACCGGACGCCACCTGAAATCCCGCATGGATCAGATCCTTCCCGACCCAAGCTCCATCAGCGTAGAACTCTTGTGCTGCCAATTGTAGGGCTAAATGCCTCCTTAAAAACTGGCATCATGCATCTGGGGCGACTGTGTTTGCTTTCACATGGAAATGCGCCATTGTTTGCATCGAAGGCCACATATCTGGATTGACAGCCGCATGCTGAATTCCGCATTTGGATTAAAGATTCCTCGCAGACCCAAGCTAGCCACCAACAGGACCCTGGCTCCCTTGCAGGGCCCAAAACCCCTCCTCCAAACCTGACATCAAGAAACTGGGGGCAGAGTTCTCTTTCTCAGAGAAAAGACACTTTTTGTGTCCCGGCCCTAAGCACTTGCTCCCTGCTTCTCCTGAGAATCCGTATGGATCAAGATCCTCGCAGACCCAAGCAGCCACCGACAAGGACCCTGGCTGCCCTTGCAGGGCCAAAACCCTCCTCCAAACTTTCATCAAGAAACTGGGGGGCAGACTTCTCTTTCTCAGAGAAAAGGGACACTTTTTGTGTCCCGGCCCTAAGGCACTGTGCTCCCTGCTGCCTCCTGAAAATACGTAAGGATCAAGGTTCCTCGCAGACCCAAGCTGCCAGAATAAAGAGCCCTGGCTGCCCTTGCAGGGCCAAAACCCTCCTCCAAACTGACATCAAGAAAGTGGGGGGCAGAGTTCTCTTTCTCAGAGGAAAGGACACTTTTTGTGTCCCGGCTCTAAGGCACTGTTCGCCCTGCTGCCTGCTGAAATTCCGCATGGATCAAGATTCCTCGCAGACCCCAGCTGCCACCGACAAGGACCCTGGCTGCCCTTGCAGGGCCAAAACCCTCCTCCAAACTGACATCAAGAAACTGGGGGGCAGAGTTCTCTTTCTCAGAGAAAGGGACACTTTTTGTGTCCCGGCCCGAAGGCACTCTGCTCCCGGACGCCACCTGAAATGCCGCATGGATCAAGATCCTTCCCAGACCCAAGCTGCCATCAACTAGAACTCTGGCTGCAATTGTAGGGCTAAATGCCTCCTAAAAACTGGCATCATGCATCTGGGGGACTGAGTTTTCTTTCACATGGAAAAGCGCCATTGTTTGAATCGAAGGCCACATATCTGGGAGTTGACAGCCGCATGCTGAAATTCCGCATGGATTAAGATTCCTCGCAGACCCAAGCTGCCACCAACAAGGACCCTGGCTGCCCTTGCAGGGCCAAAACCCTCCTCCAAACTGACATCAAGAAACTGGGGGGCAGAGTTCTCTTTCTCAGAGAAAAGGACACTTTTTTGTCGTGGCCCTAAGGCACTCTGCTCCCGGACGCCACCTGAATTTTCCTAACAGGTTTTTTTTTTTTCCCCTCCATGCTTTTTCATAACATCAGAGGGTAAGAAATTCTCTTCCGGCTTCCAAAATCTCCTAGTTACTTTCCCCTTTCCTGCATCAGGCAAAATGGAGGGTTATTAAGGTTTTTTTAACCAAATACTCTTTGAGGCAGGAAAAATTAAGAAGAGTAAGAGAAACAGTGCTGCTTTTGGGCATAGCTTCTTTGTACACTATTCTGGAAATAAAAAAACCCAACACCCATCATTCCCCCACCTCCCTCACCACCCCCCCCCCCCCAATAAAAAAACAAAACAAACCCACATGCCTTACAAAACCAACCTGCAGAATGTTCAGTATTTCAAATGAGAACAAGCGTAGAGGGGACATCAAAAGATGGCTCCTCCTTAACCATTTGTGCATGCAGTGCTCTTCAATCATCTCCTACATTCTCCTTCTCCTACAACAAACAGCTGTCTTCAGAACTGCCTGTTCTCCAATCCAACCTTTCTGGGATGCTACTGTACGTTGCCTTAGTACGTGCTTCACTAGTCACTTAAATCACAGGATAACTTGACTAAACCATCAGTGGTAACTTTGCAGCTCTTCAAACTGCTTGAAAACTGAAACCTTGCACAAGGTTCAGACAAAGGAAAATCCAAAATGTGGACAGCATCTCCCTGCTGCTGCTACTGGAAGCCTTCAAGTCCACCACTGCAGTCTAAAACCTCCACTGATCATCTGAGTATTGCACAAGTTCTCCAAGGAAGACAACAACAAGGCTAAGGCACGCACACCAACGCTGATCAAAAGCACTTGATGCTCATGGAGAAAAATAAAGAACCTTTACTTTCCTAAAGACAAGGTGACTACTGCTAGTAGGAAAAAAACCAGATGTTCTGCAAAACCTATTTTCAGGCTTTTGCTAAGGTCACAGGACTGAGGAATACAGAAAGACCTGTCCCAATTTGGCAGAATGCCGCATCAACCGCTCCACTTTCTTCACCAAGCCCGCACCTAACATCATCTCCAAATCCTGAGCCCGTGCAGCTCTGGCCCCATTACCTAAGAAAAGAGCAACTCTGCAAGCAGTTGGCAAAGATGAACAACTTAGCATTACTGTGGCCGATGACATGCTCTGACCTTTTTTGCTTTCAGCTATGGATCTTCTACCTCCGAGCGTCGCACTGAAAAGCTCCTTGCCATTGAGCTCTTGCAGCACCTCCGCCAGCTTCGCTGCCAAACTCTTCAGCACCAGCGCAAGGTACCTGAAATCGGGAGCCAAAAAGAGGTGGTCAATGAAGGCAAGTTGCTCCCGCCGACAGGCAGCCTCCACATTCAGCGTCCCCTATGTCGCTCTCCCACCGTGGGGGACAAAATGCCTCGGCGGAGCGCGGCGCTGGGCGGCAGCGGCCGGCACGGCATGGAGCGCGCGCTGCGGCTCGCTGCCGCCGGCGCCGCTGCGGGAACGGCCGATTGGCTGCAATGGGCCACGTGCGGCAAGGAGGGCAGCGGGGTAAAGGCGGGCACGCCTCATAGCCCCCCGGAAGGCCGGCCTCTGCTCCCCGCTCGGACCACCGTACGGGCAGTGCCAGGAGCCTCTCGCTGCGGCCGCCTCCGGCCGCATGCCAGAGCGCGCACTGCCCGGCCGGCGCCGCCGCTCCGCGGGCTCACACGGCGCCCGCCGGGCCGCTGCCGGCGGCGGGAGCCGAGCGACAGGAAGCGGATGCGCACAGCGCCACGCCCGCCCCGCCCCGCCCGCGGCCCCTCTCTCCTCGCGTGGGCCCGCCGCGCCTGCCCCGCAACGCCTGTGCTCCGCGCCACGCGGCACACGCGCGCCGCCGTTTCCGGCCGAGCCGCTGGCGAAGCCGGGGCACGGTCCTGCCGGGACAGCCTCGGCGGCTGCTGGCTTCCCGCAGCGCCGAGCAGCCGGTGAGCGCCGCCGCTTGGGAGCGCGCCCGGCGGGGGGCGAGGCAAAGGAGAGATGGAGGCGGTGCCAGTGGGCGGTGTCACACGGCCGATCCTGCCGCAGCCACCCCTTCCACGCCCCTTCGGCTGCTGTTGACTGCGGCCCCAGCCCTGCCCGCGCCAGCAGCGATGCGGCTTCGCAATTGGAGGGGTGGAGGGGAGGGGGGGGGGGGGTAGGAGGGGGTGGGGGATGGGGGGGGCAGGGGCACACTGACACCCCGCAGCAAGTCCCTCCTGCTGGCAAAACTCATCCACATTCCACTTGTTTATGGCCAAAGAGAAGAACAGACTAGTCCCCTAACTATTTCAAGAAGGAGACAGGCCATGGGCCATTTGCCCTGGGCTTTCTCTAATCCTGCCGCCTTGTAGCCTCCTTCATATCCTAAGTTCCCGGCTGCATCTCCCTCTCCCTTTTCCCCACTGCCTGAGCTGATCGCTTATGGGATGCCGCACTCCAATATCGCCTCTCTTTGGTTTATATTAAAGAAAGAAAGAAAGAAGAAACTCGTCGTCATTCTATTCAGTTTTGTCCTCTTGCTCTAGCTTCAGGAATTTAACAGTGCCATGCCTGAGCAACAGTCTGTGGTGATTAGTAGCATTTGCAACAGCTAACAGCTTCTTCTCTTCCTTGCCTGTCTATCGCTTCCTAGCCCTGTCTGCAAGTGGATTCCCACGGTCTCTTTGGACAGACATATTCATCTTACTTCTCTCAGTCCCACACCTGCTTGGCGCTGCGTGGGTCCCCCTGGCACCACACCCCGCCCCCCCACCTACTCCCCAAACCTCTGCACACACACACACACACACACACACCCCTGCGCTACACAGGCACGTAGCCAGCACACACTACTAGCACACAATTACCCCCTCCACATACACATTCACGCCTACCCTGCACACCCCTGCCCCCGCACAACCCTGCAAACACACACCACCCACCACCCACTCCCACACGAGCTTGCACTGCCACGCAGACCGCCCACCCTCACTGCCACGGCCGTCATGGCAGTGCTCGCCTACTGACACGCTATCGCCATGCCTTGCATTGCTTTGCAATGCGGTCTGTAGCCTCGTGTCAGCCTTCCGCCCCTGCAGCGCCTTGCATTGACTTGCTCACTCATCCCCCTCGTGACGTCCCTTTCGATTTGTCCATGTCCAGCTTTCATTTCCTTCTCCTTCTAGGACTCTCATTGCCTTACGGAGCATCTTCCTTTTGCCCTTGAATCCTTCCATTGCTTCGCGTTATCTTTCTCGCCCCTCCCCCACCGGGAACTCAAGACGCCTTTTTCATGCCATTCCCGAGCCTTGCCCTCCTGCCCTGTCTGATTCGCCTATGATTCATAGTGCCAGTGTTGCTGGAGCAGATGTTATGACATCATGGGCTGGAAGAGTCCGGCAAGATTCTTCTGTCCTGACACCTTCTAGGTAGGTGCAATTGTGGGCCATTCAATACTGCATGTGCATCAGTCCCTGGATGCTTTGTATCTTGGAGGAGGCCGTGCCATTTCTTTGGATTACCACTCTTCCGTAAAGAAAGCAATTTTAGACGTGCACACTGGGTGGCCTCAAGGAATGAAGAGGCTTTTGCCAATAAGCAGTGCTCTGGCTTTGAGCTGCTCAACTGTCAGTGCAAAGGCAGATGCCAGGCTGTTGAGCATTTTGTCCTGGGAGCTTTAGTGTGTCAGCAGTCCCTGGTGCTGTCCCGTTTGCATCCTGACTCTGTGAGAGTGAAGGCTTCGGAAGGTAGCTAGAGCTGAGGAAGGAAAGTGCCGCGAGCAGGGTGTGTGCGGCTAGCTCGATGGGTGCAGCTGAAGCTGCAGACAGCAAGGGCATTATTAGCTGGCACTTGTGCCAGCTCTGTTTTTTGCTAGATGTTTCCGAGTGGGCAGATTCAGCTAGAGTGGAAAGCATGTAGGGCAAAGGAGTTCGTCTTGCCGTTTGAGTGCGGTGCAAAGAAGGCTCCGCACTTGGGAGAGGAAGATCAGGCAAATCTTTTCGCGCTGGCCACAGGACGCGTGAGAGCAGGGACGTTTCCAAGGCGGCTCTAGCCTCGGAGAGGTTTCGAGCTGTCCTCGGAGCGTTTCCTTCTTTTGCGAGTCGACAGCGCCATCTTGTGGCTTTGGACTGCTAACGCAACATCGGCAGGGCAAGAGACTGTCGGCCCGCTTCCTCTTGCAGTGTGCACACTGCCGCAAGAAGCCAGTCCCTCGGCTTTCGCTCTTCGCCCAATATGACTTGACACAACTGAAACTCAGCGACGGCATTCAGCTTTGCCGCTTTTCGCCGTCTTCTGGCACGCATCCGCAGCTGCTTATGGAGGTTTTCCCTTCAGCTCCTGGTTACAGTGAGACCTCCTTCTTCGCAATGATTGCGAGCTGTGCATCTAGCTTGTCGCTCAGTGAGCTGTGCCAGGAAAGAAGCACTTGCAGCGTTAGTCTTTCAACGTCCGACACTTTCAAAGCAGCACCACAAAGCCGGGCGACGGGAAGGGCCGAAGAAGCAGACGTTCATTCCTGGCTCTTTTTCCTCGGCCAGCCGGCCAGCCGGATCTTTGGTCGTTGCGAGGCTAGAATGTGTGCGGCGCTCCGTCGCCGTGACAAGGGCCGTGCAGAGAGCACCGGGCTGGGACGGGGCTTTGCAGGCGGTAAAGGAAAGAGGAGTGTTCCTGAAAAGTGGTGCAAATACGAGTTTGCTCAAGTTGCAGGGGAGAGCTGCGTGCAGCCTTATTATTCTGGCACAGGTGTCCGAGTGAGCCGCAGTCGAAAAGCTTTCCCTTGAGATTCAGAGGGCGAGAGGCGCAATACGGGCTGAGAAGCCAAGTTCGCTGTCAGAGCGTCTTTCGGCTGAAGCAAGGCTTAGCAGCGCTTGACTGCCGGCAAAGTGTCCTCTGCGAGAAATAGAGCGCTATTCTCCACAGCGGAGAAAGAAATTGCCGTGGCTCACACAAGGCGTAGAACGAAGCCGCACGGTACAGGGCTTGTGTGCGCAGCGTACTGACGGCGTGAGGAGCGTGCCTGCCGCTGGCCGGCAGCCGAATTCTCTTTGGCAGTGCTAAAGGAAAAGTTCAGCTAGAGCTGCTTGCGCCGCTACTTATTTCTCTTCCAGCCCCTCGGGGAAACAGCTGCTCCTACCTTTATGCTCCGAGAAGCAGAGAACACAATGACAGATGCAGCGGAGAAGGGAAGGAGAGAGTGCACCGTGTGAGCTTCATGTTGCTTACGTGGGGCAAGCTGAAAGTGAAGCCCTGCACTGTCTTTTACATCTTAGAAGGAAGAGAGCGTTCTCAGCTGACTCTGATTGTGATCGAGATTTTGCTAGTCTTTTTCCGTTCGGTTCACTGCGCAAAGAAGCCCGGTTCCCTGCGGCTTCGCTCTTCGCCCAATGTGACTTGGACACAACTGAAACTCAGCGACGGCATTCAGCTTTGCCGCTTTTTGCCGTCTCTGCTGCACGCATCCGCAGCGTGCTATGGACGGTTTTCCCTCAGCTCCTGGTACAGTGAGACACTCTCTTCTTCGCAGATGATTGCGAGCTGTGCATCTAGCTTGTCGCTCAGTGAGCTGTGCCAGGAAAGAAGCACTTGCAGCGTTAGTCTTTCAACGTCCGACACTTTCAAAGCAGCACCACAAAGCCGGGCGACGGGAAGGGGCGAAGAAGCAGACGCTCATTCCTGGCTCTTTTTCCTCGGCCAGCCGGCCAGCCGGATCTTGGTCGTTGCGAGGCTAGAATGTGTGCGGCGCTCCTTCGCCGTGACAAGGGCCGTGCAGAGAGCGCCGGGCTGGGACGGGGCTTTGCAGGCGGTAAAGGAAAGAGGAGTGTTCCTGAAAAGTGGTGCAAATACGAGTTTGCTCAAGTTGCAGGGGAGAGCTGCGGGCAGCCTTATTATTCTGGCACAGCTGTCCGAGTGAGCCGCAGTCGAAAAGCTTTCCCTTGAGATTCAGAGGGCGAGAGGCGCAATACGGGCTGAGAAGCCAAGTTCGCTGTCAGAGCGTCTTTCGGCTGAAGCAAGGCTTAGCAGCGCTCGACTGCCGGCACAAGGTTCTCTGCGGAGGAGCACGAGTTGCCCCACTGCAAAAACGAAAGTCAAGCCACGGGTTACAGAAAACGAAGAACGAAGACAAGTCAGCTGAGAACACTCTCTTCCTTCTAAGATGTAAAAGACAGTGCAGGGCTTCACTTTCCGCTTGCCCCACGTAAGCAACATGAAGCTCACACGGTGCACTCTCTCCTTCCCTTCTCCGCTGCATCTGTCATTGTGTTCTCTGCTTCTCGGAGCATAAAGTTAGGAGCAGCTGTTTCCCCGAGGGGCTGGAAGAGAAATAAGTAGCGGCGCAAGCAGCTCTAGCTGAACTTTTCCTTTAGCACTGCCAAAGAGAATTCGGCGGGCCGGCCAGCGGCAGGCACGCTCCTCACGCCGTCAGTACGCTGCGCACACAAGCCCTGTACCGTGCGGCTTCGTTCTACGCCTTGTGTGAGCCACGGCAATGTCTTTCTCCGCTGTGGAGAATAGTGCTCTATTTCTCGCAGAGGACACTGTGCCGGCAGTCAAGCGCTGCTAAGCCTTGCTTCAGCCGAAAGACGCTCTGACAGCAAACTTGGCTTCTCAGCCCGTATTGCGCCTCTCGCCCTCTGAATCTCAAGGGAAAGCTTTGCGACTGCGGCTCACTCGGACACCTGTGCCAGAATAATTTAAAAAAGGGGGGGGGGGGCTTTTTTTTTTGGGGGCCCGCAGCTCTCCCCTGACAAACTGAGCAAACTCGATGTTGCACCACTTTTCAGGAACACTCCTGCTTATCCCTTTTGTACCGCCTTGCAAAGCCCGTCCCAAGCCCGGCGCTCCGTTGCACGGCCGCTTGTCACGGCGAAGCGAGCCGCCGCACACATTCTAGCCTCCGCAACGGACCAAAGATCCGGCTGGCCGGCCTGGCCGAGGGAAAAAGAGCGCAGGAATTGAACAGTACTGCTTCTGCGCCCCTTCCCGTCGCCCGCTTTGTGTCTGCTGCTTTGAAATGTCGGACGTTGAAAGACTAACGCTGCAGAGTGGCTTTCTTCCCATGAACAGCGCACTGAGCCGACCAAGCTATGATGCACCCAGCTCGCCAATCATCTGCGAAGAAGAAGAGTGGTCTCACTGTTACCAGGAGGCTGAGGGAAAACCGTCCATAGCCCGCTGCGGATGCGTGCAGCAGAGACGGAGAAAAGCGGCAAAGCTGAATGCCGTCGCTGAGTTTCAGTTGTGTCCAAGTCACATTGGGCGAAGAGCGAGGCCGCAGGGAACCGGGCTTCTTTGCGCAGTGTGCACACTGCAAGAGGAGCGGGCCTGACAGTCTCTTGCCCTGCCGATGTTGCGTTAGCAGTCCAAAGCCACAAGATGGCGCTGTCGACTCGCAAAAGGAGGAAACGCTCCGAGGACAGCTCGAAACCTCTCCGAGGCTAGAGCCGCCTTGGAAACGTCCCTGCTCTCAAGCGTCCTGTTGCCAGCGCGAAAGATTTGCCTGATCTTCCTCTCCCAAGTGCGGAGCCTTCTTTGCACCGCACTCAAACGGCAAGACGAACTCCTTTGCCCTACATGCTTTCCACTCTGGCTGAATCTGCCCACTCGGAAACATCTAGCAAAAACAGAGCTGGCACAAGTGCCAGCTAATAATGCCCTTGCTGTCTGCAGCTTCAGCTGCACCCATCGAGCTAGCCGCACACACCCTGCTCGCGGCACTTTCCTTCCTCAGCTCTAGCTACCTTCCGAAGCCTTCACTCTCACAGAGTCAGGATGCAAACGGAACAGCACCAGGGACTGCTGACACACTAAAGCTCCCAGGACAAAATGCTCAACAGCCTGGCCATCTGCCTTTGCACTGACAGTTGAGCAGCTCAAAGCCAGAGCACTGCTTATTGGCAAAAGCCTCTTCATTCCTTGAGGCCACCCAGTGTGCACGTCTAAACTTGCTTTCTTTACGGAAGAGTGGTAATCCAAAGAAATGGCACGGCCTCCTCCCAGATACAACGCATCCAGGGACTGATGCACATGCAGTATTGAATGGCCAACAATTGCACCTACCTAGAAGGTGTCAGGACAGAAGAATCTTGCCGGACTCTTCCACCCCATGATGTCATAACATCTGCTCCAACAACACTGGCACTATGAATCATAGGCGAATGAGACAGGGCAGGAGGGCAAGGCCCGGGAATGGCATGAAAAAGGCGCCTTGAGTTCCAGGTGGGGGAGGCGAGAAAGATAGCGAAGCAATGGAGGATGCAGGGCAAGGAAGATGCTCTGTAAGGCAATGAGTCCTAGAAGGAGAAGGAAATGAAAAGCTGGACCTGGACCGTCGAAGGGAGAGATCCTGAGGGATGAGTGAGCAAGTCAATGCAAAGGCACTGCAGAGGCGGAAGAGCTGAGCGAGACTACAGACCGCATAGCAAAGCAATGCAAGGCATGGCGAAGCGTGTCAGTAGCGAGCACTGCCAGGCGGCCGTGGCAGTGAGGGTGGGGCGGCTGCGTGCAGTGCAGCTCGTGTGGGAGTGGGTGTGGGGTGGTGTGTGTTTGCAGGGTTGTGCGGGGGCAGGGTTGTGCAGGGTAGGCGTGAATGTGTATGTGGAGGGGGTATGTGTGTGCTAGTAGTGTGTGCTGGCTCCGTGCCTGTGTAGCGCAGGGGTGTGTGTGTGTGTGTGTGTGTGTGTGTGTGCAGAGGTTTGGGGAGTAGGTGGGGGGCGGGGTGTGGTGCCAGGGGGACCCACGCAGCGCCAAGCAGGTGTGGGACTGAGAGAAGTAAGATGAATATGTCTGTCCAAAGAGACCGTGGCTTCTTTGCGCAGTGAACCGAAAGGAAAAAGACTAGCAAAATCTCGATCACAATCAGAGTCAGCTGAGAACGCTCTCTTCCTTCTAAGATGTAAAAGACAGTGCAGGGCTTCACTTTCAGCTTGCCCCACGTAAGCAACATGAAGCTCACACGGTGCACTCTCTCCTTCCCTTCTCCGCTGCATCTGTCATTGTGTTCTCTGCTTCTCGGAGCATAAAGGTAGGAGCAGCTGTTTCCCTGAGGGGCTGGAAGAGAAATAAGTAGCGGCGCAAGCAGCTCTAGCTGAACTTTTCCTTTAGCACTGCCAAAGAGAATTCGGCTGGCCGGCCAGCGGCAGGCACGCTCCTCACGCCGTCAGTAAGCTGCGCACACAAGCCCTGTACCGTGCGGCTTCGTTCTACGCCTTGTGTGAGCCACGGCAATTTCTTTCTCCGCTGTGGAGAATAGCGCTCTATTTCTCGCAGAGGACACTGTGCCGGCAGTCAAGCGCTGCTAAGCCTTGCTTCAGCGAAAGGCAGCTCTGACAGCCCGAGCAGCTTCTCCAGCCCGTATTATAGCGCCTCTAAGCCCTCCCTGAATCTCAAAGGGAAAAGCTTTTCGACTGCGGCTCACTGCGGACACCTGTACCCAGAATAATAAGGCTGCCCGCAGCTCTCCCCCTACAACTTGAGCAAACTTCGTATTTGCACCACTTTTCCAGGAACACTCCCTCTTTTCCTTTACACGCCTACAAGCCCGTCCCAGCCAGCTCTCTGCCTGCAGCCCACTTGTCCGCAGCGAAGGCGCCCGCCCCACATTCCTTCACCCAGCGACCAAAATCCGGCTGGCCGAGGAAAAAGAGCCAGGAATGAACGTCTGCTTCTTCGCCCCTTCCGTCGCCCGGCGTTGTGGTGCTGCTTTGAAAGTGTCGGACGTTGAAAGACTAACGCTGCAAGTGCTTCTTTCCTGGCACAGCTCACTGAGCGACAAGCTAGATGCACAGCTCGCAATCATCTGCGAAGAAGAGAGTGTCTCACTGTACCAGGAGCTGAGGGAAAACCGTCCATAGCGCGCTGCGGATGCGTGCAGCAGAGACGGCGAAAAGCGGCAAAGCTGAATGCCGTCGCTGAGTTTCAGTTGTGTCCAAGTCACATTGGGCGAAGAAGCGAAGCCGCGGGAACCCGGGCTAACTGCGCAGTATTGCACACTGCAAGAGGAAGCGGGCCCACAGTCTCTTGCCCTGCGATATTCGCGTTAGCAGTCAAAAGCCACAAGATGGCGCTGTCGACTCGCAAAAGGAGGAAACGCTCCGAGGACAGCTCGAAACCTCTCCGAGGCTAGAGCCGCCTTGGAAACGTCCCTGCTCTCAAGCGTCCTGTTGCCAGCGCGAAAAGATTTGCCTGATCTTCCTCTCCCAAGTGCGGAGCCTTCTTTGCACCGCACTCAAACGGCAAGGCGAACTCCTTTGCCCTACATGCTTTCCACTCTAGCTGAATCTGCCCACTCGGAAACATCTAGCAAAAACAGAGCTGGCACAAGTGCCAGCTAATAATGCCCTTGCTGTCTGCAGCTTCAGCTGCACCCATCGAGCTAGCCGCACACACCCTGCTCGCGGCACTTTCCTTCCTCAGCTCTAGCTACCTTCCGAAACCTTCACTCTCACAGAGTCAGGATGCAAACGGAACAGCACCAGGGACTGCTGACACACTAAAGCTCCCAGGACAAAATGCTCAACAGCCTGGCATCTGCCTTTGCACTGACAGTTGAGCAGCTCAAAGCCAGAGCACTGCTTATTGGCAAAGCCTCTTCATTCCTTGAGGCCACCCAGTGTGCACGTCTAAACTTGCTTTCTTTACGGAAGAGTGGTAATCCAAAGAAATGGCACGGCCTCCTCCAAGATACAAAGCATCCAGGGACTGATGCACATGCAGTATTGAATGGCCAACAATTTCACCTACCTAGAAGGTGTCAGGACAGAAGAATCTTGCCGGACTCTTCCAGCCCATGATGTCATAACATCTGCTCCAGCAACACTGGCACTATGAATCATAGGCGAATCAGACAGGGCAGGAGGGCAAGGCTAGGGAATGGCATGAAAAAGGCGTCTTGAGTTCCAGGTGGGGGAGGGGCGAGAAAGATAACGCGAAGCAATGGAAGGATTCAAGGGCAAAAGGAAGATGCTCTGTAAGGCAATGAGAGTCCTAGAAGGAGAAGGAAATGAAAAGCTGGACCTGGACAAATCGAAAGGGAGGTCACGAGGGGGATGAGTGAGCAAGTCAGTGAAAGGCACTGCAGGGGCGGAAGGCTGAGACGAGGCTACAGACCGCATAGCAAAGCAATGCAAGGCATGGCGAAGCGTGTCAGTAGCGAGCACTGCCAGACGGCCGTGGCAGTGAGGGTGGGGCGGCTGCGTGCGGTGCAGCTCGTGTGGGAGTGGGTGTGGGGTGGTGTGTGTTTGCAGGGTTGTGCGGGGGCAGGGGTGTGCAGGGTAGGCGTGAATGTGTATGTGGAGGGGGTATGTGTGTGCTAGTAGTGTGTGCTGGCTACGTGCCTGTGTAGCGCAGGTGTGTGTGTGGGTGTGTGTGTGTGCAGAGGTTTGGGGAGTAGGTGGGGGGGCGGGGTGTGGTGCCAGGGGGACCCACGCAGCGCCAAGCAGGTGTGGGACTGAGAGAAGTAAGATGAATATGTCTGTCCAAAGAGACCGTGGGAATCCACTTGCAGACAGGGCTAGAAAGCGATAGACAGGCAAGGAAGAGAAGAAGCTGTTAGCTGTTGCAAATGCTACTAATCACCACAGACTGTTGCTCAGGCATGGCACTGTTAAATTCCTGAAGCTAGAGCAAGAGGACAAAACTGAATAGAATGACGACGAGTTTCTTCTTTCTTTCTTTCTTTAATATAAACCAAGGAGAGGCGATATTGGAGTGCGGCATCCCATAAGCGATCAGCTCAGGCAGTGGGGAAAAGGGAGAGG
>JAVTVJ010001840.1:0-45089 GCA_034509425.1 Eopsaltria australis
AATCCCTTGTCTGCCTCACGACCATCGACAGAAGCAGAGGCTGAAAACCCAGAGACCCTAAGAGGGGAAAAGGACTTTTGCACAATGAAGTCCAGCCAGATCTTGGTGGGATGCCTGCCAGGTGCCCAGGTGTACTGCAGAGCTGTGCTGCTGAGCTGTGCTGCAGAGGCGTGTTGAACACGCCCGTGGGAACCGTGTCCGCCCGGCTACCGGGGCGGAAAGAACTGAACTATATGTCCAGTACAGCTGCACCTGTACTCTAAAACAATGGGCCTTACTCCCCACCTGCTGGCTACTTGCCCCTCATCTCTGGAGGGATTGCCTCGTCTCTTGGTTACCTGCCCCCCGCTTTCGAAAAGACTATAAAGAGACTCTCAAAAAGTACCCCTACGAGATCTCCCTACAGACGAGACGGAGTCCATCGGATCCGGACAACGAGGACCTCGTCGTGCCGTGGTAGCTATACCCCCCTTTCCTTTTCTCTCTCTCTTTCTTCTCTCTCTCTCTCTGTCTCCTCTATCGCATAAGCGTGTTGTTGGCACTCAATAAAGTGCTTTTGATTTTGATTAAAGCAAAAATACTTGTCCCTGTTTTCTTTTGCACTCTGAGATTCAAAGTAACGAACCATCACGACCCCTGCTCCTACAAGCGGATCGTGACAGGAACAGACTCTACTTCTGTTTCTGGGGTGACAGGAGGATCCCAGCATCTGACTGTATTGGAAGCTGAAGCAAGTTTAACTGGGAACGAGTGGCAGAAACACCCCATCGTGACCAGCCCAGAGGCCCCATGCATCCTGGGCATAGACTATCTTAGAAATGGGTATTTCAAAGACCCAAAAGGACATCGTTAGGCTTTCGAGATAGCCGCAGTAGAAACAGAAGACATCCGATAGCTAAATACCTTGCCTGGTCTCTCAGATGACCCCTCTGCTGTGAGACTGCTAGAAGTTGAAGAACAGCAGGTACCAATTGCCACGGCGACAGTGCACTGTCGGCAGTACCGCACAGGCAGAGACTCTATGGTTCCCATCCACGAGATGATTCGTAAACTGGAGAGCCAAGGGGTGGTCAGCAAGTCTCATTCACCCTTTAACAGCCCTATATGGCCAGTGCGTAAGTCCAGTGGAGAATGGAGACTGAGAGTGTGTTGCGTTCCCTGCTTCAGTCCCACCCTGGTACCGGCAGCGGAGTCCTAGCCCTATCCTAGGATGCCGTTCGCCCTCAGAAAGGCACCCTCGGAGTGCTGACTATGAGCACAGCTGGCCCGCGTTCGGTCCGGGGAGATGTTGCCCCCGGAGCGTGGTGAAACAGCAAAGAACTACCAGAGAAGGAGGTCTCTTGGTATGTGATTTCGGTAGGTTTATTGCCTCCAAAGGGGGCACATGGACCAAGAGCCAAGAGCAGCTTATTACATCGGTATTTAAGGGAGGAACAACACCCAATAGGATGAGGGCAGGGGACAATACAGGGGAGGGGCTGGGGTACATGATCAAATGGGGTTTAGGGAGGGGAGGGGAACAGAGAGAACAACCAATGAACTATGGAGTGACAGGGAATTTCCCAGAGCGGGAATACATAACAGACAAGTCCAGTAACCAATAGCAGGAGCTTGGGGTCCGTGGATTGGTGGTCCAACTGCTGCCCCTGGGAGCTCCAGGGGGAAACCCTCTGTCCGTGGAACCTGTCCGGAAGTCCTCTGGTTCCGAACCACCGCAACATCTCCCCCTGTCTTTTTACTTAAAGAAAGTGATTTGTTAACAAAAGAGATTATGAAGGTTTTCTTGAAAATCTGCAATAGAACAAACAAACATTGTTAAAGTATTGTCTCTCAGCAGGACTGGGGATATTAGGGGTACGGGAGGTTCATGGGGCAAGTTTAGGGGGAATCTAAGGGGAAG
Source organism: Eopsaltria australis (assembly GCA_034509425.1). NCBI lineage: Eukaryota > Metazoa > Chordata > Aves > Passeriformes > Petroicidae > Eopsaltria > Eopsaltria australis. The sequence continues at coordinate 1,901 of JAVTVJ010001840.1, forward strand.
ATATTAAAAAGAAGGGTGTCAGCGAGGAAGAAAGGATCTGGTTGCTCGGAGGGGGAATTCTCACGAGCTGGGTATAGGTAGTAAATTTGACAGTCTCTTCCTTGCACTAAGTTGATCTCTTCTTGTTCTCCCTCATCTTCCTGATCGCTGTTGGAGTCTGGAGTTTTCTTTTTCCTTCTCTTCCACGCTGATCTCTGTGGAGCAGCGTCTGTTGGTGGATGCGACTGGATCTGCTCTGGTGGATGTGTTGGGTGGAGAGTTGTGATGCCTACTAACTTCAGCCATCGTGGCTCAAGTGACTGGTCATCTGGGATCGCCTCTGATGGGGTCTCCAGTGGCATGGGTGGTGATGGAGAGCAGGACACAGTGGATTCAGCTTTTGGAGCATGTGGTGTCCAGGAGGCTGTGGAAGACTTAGGTGGAGGGTGATTAGAACTGTTCAGCAGGCTTTGAAGCTGCTGCTTCCATATCTTTTCCCACACCCGATACTGAACCTTAACTAAAATGCCTGTCAGGATTGTTTTTATGTCAGATGGGACCAGCACACCTTTAAAGTGAGGAGAATCTCTCCCAAGCTCTCTCTCCACCTTGCTAGGCTCTCGCAAGGCTGCAGGTGACTGTGATTCCCATCGTGGGTTGTTACCCTGAGGGCTGTGCACACCTGATGCCACTGCAGGGTCTGGCTGACTGGCTGCATCGCAGGCTTCAGCCTCTCCACTTTTCGGCCCCCAGTCTCGGGGTGTGAACGAGGGAGCGTGGGGATCTGGAAGTGGGCGGTGGTTAGGGGCGGAACTGCAGTTGATATGAGCAGTCCAGGCGTGGGGTGGGGCGGGGATCTCCCTCGGGCTGGGGCAGGGACCTCCGGCGCGAGGGGAGGGACCCGACGCGAAGACAGCATCGGCCGTGGGGGGGGAACCCGACGCGGGGCCAATCGACGCGAAGGGGAAGGAGCCGTGGGAGGGGTTGGGAGGATTCACGGGCTTTCGGCGTGAGGCTGCGCAGTGGGTGCAGGGGTGTAAGCACGGCGCCACGAGGCCGCCGCCATCTTTAAACTCGGAACAATGGGGGAGCGCAGCCGGCGCGAGTTTGGCTGTGGGCTCGGAGAAAGGGTTTGGGGTGAAGCTCGCTATGAGGGAATCAGTCTCATAGCGGGGAGAACTGAGGGGCGCGCTTCCCTGTAGCGGGGAAGAGGGATTGGGAAAAGGGGAATTAGGAACGTGGGGTGGGTGAGTCGGGGATTTCGAACTTTCAGGACAATTACGCAAAGTATAACAAATTACAATCAACAACGGGAAAAATTTTCGGACAGAAACATCACCCCCTCTCTCCACTGCCTCTAAACGTTTTTCTACTAACTCCCAAAAACTCAGAGTTTTAACAGAAGAAGCAGAAGCAAGAGGGACATAGGCAAAGATCCATTTAACAAAACGTTTCCAAGCCCTCTTATTAGCTTTCCCGTTTTTTAACTTTAGGGTCTCTTTAACTTGGACATAAAACTCCTGCTCTATTCGGGACAGCTTAATACCCATTGTCTTCGAATAAAAGCCTCCTTGCTCTTTTGATACGGTACAAAACTCTCCCTCGAGCCTGATTCCCACTGCCTATCGCGGATTAGACCTCACCGTCCGCGCTTGGTTCTCGGTGGCTTTCCTGCCATTTATCACGGGCACCGAGCTTCGCCGCCGCGCGTGGATCCTGGTCCTTTCTCACCGCGCCCCGCAGCCGCGAAACCTCACCGCTCCGTGCGGGTCTTGGTTCCTCGATCCCGGCTTCAGTTGCCGTCACCGGCTCCGGAGGGAGAAACATCCAAAAGAGCAAGGGTCTCTGGTCTCGTCAGTCCGTTCAGCTAGCGTACACACTTCAGACGCTCCAGAACGGTTGCTGACGGCCCCTGCAAGTCCACCACTAGAACGCGGAAGTTCTCGCTAGGGGAGCGACGTCCCGAAGGCGCTATCCGGACCGCTGCTGCGTATCCAGGTCGCTCGCAGGGAACCCCGAGAGGTCGGAGTCTCTGTTCGGTGCGCCACTTGTTGCGTTCCCTGCTTCGGTCCCACCTTGGTACCGGCAGCGGAGTCCTAGCCCTATCCTAGGATACCGTTCGCCCTCGGGAAGGCACCCTCGGAGTGCTGACTATGAGCACAGCTGGCCTGCGTTCGGTCCGGGGAGATGTTGCCCCCGGAGCGTGGTGAAACAGCAAAGAACTACCAGAGAAGGAGGTCTCTTGGTATGTGATTTCGGTAGGTTTATTGCCTCCAAAGGGAGCACATGGACCAAGAGCCCAGAGCAGCTTATTACATCAGTATTTAAGGGAGGAGCAACACCCAATAGGATGAGGGCAGGGGACAATACAGGGGAGGGGCTGGGGTACATGATCAAATGGGGTTTAGGGGGGGGAGGGGAACAGAGAGAACAACGAATGAACTATGGAGTGACAGGGAATTTCCCAGAGCGGGAATACATAACAGACAAGTCCAGTAACCAATAGCAGGAGCTTGGGGTCCGTGGATTGGTGGTCCAACTGCTACCCCTGGGAGCTCCGGGGGGAAACCCTCTGTCCGTGGAACCTGTCCGGAAGTCCTCTGGTTCCGAACCACCGCAACAAGAGTGGATTATCGTGGCCTGAATGAGGTCACACCACCACTGAGTGCTGCTGTGCCAGACATGTTGGAACTTCAGTATGAACTGGAATCCAAAGCAGCAAAGTGGTACGTGACCATCGATATTGCTAATGCCTTTTTCTCCATTCCTCTGGCAGCAGAGTGCAGGCCTCAGTTTGCTTCCACCTGGAGGGGCGTGCAGTACACCTGGAACAGACTCCCCCAGGGGTGGAAGCACAGCCCCACCATCTGCCATGGACTGATCCAGGCTGCACTGGAAAAGGGTGAGGCTCCAGAACATTTGCAGTACATCGATGACATTATCGTATGGGGGAACACAGCAGAGGAAGTCTTTGAGAAAGGAAAGAAGATCATCCAGATTCTCCTAAGAGCTGGTTTTGCCATCAAGCGAAGTAAGGTTAAGGGATTCGCTCAAGAAATCCAGTTTTTAGGAATCAAGTGGCAAGATGGACGTCGCCAGATCCCGACAGAAGTAGTCAACAAGATCACTGCTATGTCCCCACCTACGAACCAGAAAAAAACCCAGGCTTTTCTAGGAGCTGTCAGGTTTTGGAGAATGCATATCCCGGAATACAATACAATTGTAAGCCCTCTTTACCTCATGACACGAAAAAGAAATGATTTCCAGTGGGGTCCTGAGCAACAACAAGCATTCGAACAAATTAAGCAGGAGATTGCCCATGCAGTAGCCCTTGGGCCAGTCAGAACAGTGCAGGATGTGAAAAATGTGCTCTACACTGCGGCCGGGGAGAATGGTCCATGCTGGAGCCTGTGGCAGAAGGGACCTGAAGAGACTCGAGGACGACTGCTCGGGTTTTGGAGTCGGGGATACAAAGGATCTGAGGCCAGCTATACCCCAACCGAGAAAGAGATTCTTGCGGCTTATGAAGGGGTTTGAGCTGCCTGGGAAGTAATTGGCACCGAAGCACAGCTGCTTCTGGCACCCCGACTACCAGTGCTGAGTTGGATGTTCAAGAGAAGAGTTCCTTCCACACATCATGCCACCGACGCCACATGGAGCAAGTGGATTGTGCTGATCACATAGCGAGCCCAGATAGGAAATCCTAATCGCCCTGGGATTCTGGAAATTATAACAAACTGGCCTGAAGGTGAGACTTTTGGGTTATCTTCTGAAGAAGAGGAGGGGCAAGTGACATGTGCTGAGGAAGCCCCACCATATAACAAGCTACCGGAGAGCAAAAGACGATATGCCCTCTTCACTGATGGTTCCTGCTGAATTGTGGGCGCTAACCAGAAGTGGAAAGCTGCTGTATGGAGCCCCACACGACGAGTTGCACAAGCTACTGAGGGAGAAGGTGGATCAAGTCAGGTCGCAGAGCTTAAAGCCATCCAGCTGGCTTTGGATATTGCTGAGCGAGAGAAGTGGCCTCGGCTCTATCTCTACACCGACTCCTGGATGGTAGCTAATGCTTTGTGGGGATGGTTGGATCGCTGGAGAAAGGCCAATTGGCGGCACCGAGAGAAACCCATCTGGGCCGCTGAGATTTGGCAGGACATCGCTACCCGTGTAGAGAGGCTGACTGTGAAGGTTCGACACATGGATGCACATGTACCCAGGAGTCGGGCCAATGAAGGGCATCATAACAACGAGCAGGTGGACCGAGCTGCCAAACGGAGAGTATCACAGGTGGAACTGGACTGGCAGCACAAGGGAGAATTATTTCTAGCTCATTGGGCCCATGATGCCTCTGGTCATCAGGGACGAGATGCAACATACCGATGGGCTCGTGACCGAAGGGTGGACTTGACCATGGACAGCATCTCACAGGTCATCCATGGCTGCGAGACCTGCGCTATGATCAAGCAGGCCAAGCGGGTGAAGACTCTGTGGTACGGTGGACGATGGTCGAAACACAGGTACGGGGAAGCCTGGCAAGTTGACTACATCACCCTTCCCCAAACCCACCAAGGCAAGCGCTACGTGCTGACCATGGTGGAAGCAACCACTGGATGATTGGAGACCTATGCTGTGCCTCTTGCTACCACCTGAAACACCATCTTAGGCCTGGAAAAGCAAGTCTTGTGGAGACATGGCACCCCTGAGAGAATTGAGTCGGGCAATGGGACCCATTTCAAGAATGGCCTTATAAACAGCTGGGCCAGAGAACATGGCATTGAGTGGATATATCATATCCCTTATCATGCACCAGCTGCCAGGAAAGTTGAGCGGTGCAACGGACTACTTAAGACCACCCTGAAGGCACTTGGCAGGGGGACCTTCAAAAATTGGGAAATGAACTTAGCAAAGGTCACCTGGATGGTCAACACACGAGGCTCCATCAATCGAGCTGGTCCTGCCCAGTCTGAGCCCTTGCACACAGTGGCCGGAGATAGAGTCCCTGTGGTACACATGAAAGGTATTCTAGGAAAGACTGTTTGGATTAGTCCCACCTCAGACAAAGGCAAACCCATCCGCGGGGTTGTTTTTGCTCAAGGACCTGGTTACACTTGGTGGGTAATGCAGAAAGATGGGGAAACCCATTGTGTACCACAAAGAAACTTAATTTTAAGTGAGAACTGTGTGTAAAGTTTCACTGTATATGTATATATATATGTAAAGTTTAAAGGGGGTATTGGTTTGGGTATCACATATATGGTGATAGAATAAGGGGTGGACAATGTCTTAGGTTACAATGGTATGTATTCTATCACCATCTTCATGGGATTTTGGGGCTGGGCATGGCAGTGGTCCTGGCTCATCCTTGATGGCTCCAGGGACATGTTCTCTAATGGGCCAGCTGTTGGAGCCAGGTGGGGCACTTTGCTTTGCTCATCCCTAATGGCTGCAGTTAATGGGCCATTGAGTCCCACTGATAAACTCCATCATCCCATTGTGAGATGCTCCGCCCAGGGTGAGGAACCAATGTATCCCTATCTGCATATAATCTGGAATTTGAAACACCACAAGTCAGCTTTTCCACTGGATTCCCAGAGGAAGACCAGACCCTTCTACACCACCACTGGACCTTCAGAGGAGAACTACACCTTTCACAGGATCACTGCTTCAACAGAACCACATCTATCACTCCCAGATGACTGCAGCCACCATCTAAGTGGACTACTACCAACATCCTGACCGACAGGGTGTCAGGTTGTATTCTGACTCTGTCAGTGTTTTTGTACTATTGCATTTTTCTATTACATTGTAGTTCTGACTTTGAGTCTCTCACTCATTTGCTTTCAAACTACCACAACCCCCAAGAAATAGTCCCAAGAGTAAAAATCATCCCTGACTGGAGGACTGAAACACACCTTTGCTTCCTGGATTGATTTGAGCTCCTCTCCACTTTCAGTTTAGCAGATAGGTACATAGGTATTCACACAGAACCAACTCTATTTTGCACAGAATATCATCTCCATGTTTCACATATCAAGTGAAAGCATAGCCAAGATTAGGTGAAGTGTGTGTGTGGGGAGAAAAAGGAAGACAGACTTTGGTTAAAAATTTTTCATTTCAATGCCAGAAAACCTGTCTACATTTTTCTTTGGATTTAGCTCACAATTTTCTTTCTTGTTTTAAAAAAAAATCTATCCATGAAAAGTTATGACAAAGTTTTCTTGCAGAGGCTAAATTCTTCTCAATTTTCTGAATTCTGAACAGCTTTATTGTCAATGAATTCATACCACTGTCAGTTAGTAAATGCAAAACAACAAAAATTTCACTCCCAAAAATTTTTCCAGACATACAGTTTCAAATATGCTAAATACACTAGGAACAAGGCAGATATTATAAGACAAAAAATAATAGGTGATCAGAAATTAATAAAATAATTATTCAAACTCACACAGAAAAAGGTGTTCTCACTGTGCTTTTAAAAATGACAATTTATTCTCATTACTAGGTATGTTCTTAAACAGAATGAGGAAGCCCTGTTTATCTTCATTCACTATTAGCAAGAAATTTAAACAACAGAATGATTTAACTGCCTGTATTGAAGCATTTTTTTCATGTCTGCTTGTTTCGCAGCTGTCATTTAAATTAAACAAAAAAAATTAATTTGAATAATTATTTACCTTTTTCTGGAAGGGTACTGGCATTGCATCTGTTCTTCACCATCACCAGCAGATGTTGCAGCTTTTATTTTAATTCTATAAGTAATATTGGAAAGCAGATTTCTGAAAGTATGCAGTGTATCATAAGATGAAAAATTTGTAGAATTTCCTTCAACTGCTATGATGTAATGTGTAATTACACCGTTGGCTGAAGCAGGAGGGTCCCACTGCACTAGGATCGATTGCCAACTTGTTGCAGTACAATGGACATTCTGTACAGCATCTGGCACTTAAAGGATACACAGGCACCAAAGGTTAACATGCACACACTACTGCAGTTATATTTTTTCTCTGGTGTCCCCGGCCTCCTGCCGGTGGTTGCCTTTTGCTATCCGCTTGTCCTCGAATACCCTAACCCTGAGGTGGGTAGACGAGGGAACCACAGGGGTTCAGCAGAAGCTAGAGGCGTCGGAGGGTCGAGGGTTATTTCTTTGGATCACCAGAGTGTCAGCGAAGAAACAGGAGCGACTCTTAGCTCGGCAACAGAGAGGGTTTTATTCTGCTCTGGATCCGGGGGCTAAGAGCCCCGAACTGGCGTCGTGCATGAACTTAAATACAACATAGTTAAACCAATCAGAGGTCGGGAGTGGGGAGGAGTTAGGGAGGGACTGGGGTACAACAACCATAGGGAAGAGAGGAAGGGAGGAGACAGGGGTGAACAACGAATCAACAACTGTGGAACACAGAACTTTCCAGAACTGGGTATGAACTTAGAATAAGAGTGACAAACAATAAACCCAATAACAATAAGGTAGGAGTAACTTGGGGAGTGGCCCTGTTAGGGGCTAAACCATTGTAGTTTCAGTATCAGGGGGAAACTTTCCTCCTGGTGGACTGACCCACCAGGTGGAGGAACGATCTAAAGGTCTTAGGGGTTTCATCTCCAAGGAGACAACCCCAACACACTACTAAAATTGTAATCACAGAACAACATCACTGGAGAAGAAGACCCAATGTTCATAGCAAGAGCCAAACACTGCAGTGTCAGACAAATTAATGAAAGAAACACATTGAAAGAACAAAAATATGGCTTTGTCCTCATTAGATTGTTCATTTCCAACTACTATAAATGTGTTAGTACTAAAGACAGAAGAGGCCATCTATCTGGCTTCTTCCTAATTGTGTGCTTCAGTTTTGTTTTCCGAGCAAAATTTTTTGCTCATATTTTCCCCATGTTTTTTTAAATACAGTGTACTATAACATACAACATATACATACTCCATATACCTACTCCATATACATAGCAACAGCATCAAGAGCAGAAGTTCCTTATTTATCTGTCAGTCTTGTTTCTTTCAGGCACTATATCACACTTCTCTGTACAGAAGTCACTGGGCAGGTTTCAGAGTTTTCATATCAATCCTTTTAACTTACTGTTCCCCATCTATTTTCTGGTTCCAGCAGAAGAAATTTTTTAAAATATTCATAAAAATTTAATGAAGGTAGAAAATATTATAATCATGTTGAAAATACAGCAATTATTTATGAACAATTGGTTAAAGAGAACTGAAGAAAGTGCCACAAGTATGGAATGTCAGTGATTAAATGAAACAACTGATGAGTGATCATGGCTCTTGAGGAGGGCCACCTTCTGCTGTAGGGGTCCAATAGCCAAACTGAACCAGCTCAGTGATGGTCTAGATTTCTGACGGTTTTGTAACTCTTGGGTGCAATAAACAGCATAACTTTCCCCCAGAACCTTTGCTTTACCAGTTCTGGAAAGAATCTCTCACTGGAAGCATGCTCTTAGCAAACCCACAGTCATCATATGGGATCTTTTGATACTTTGTTTGCTCCCTTTGCAAACAACGTAAAGGAACCTGGGAGCCCCCTAACTCATGCTGGTCTCCTGGCACTGGCAGCCCTTACAGAGTCTGGGAGTTGCTCTGACCTGGCAAAGGAGCTACAGTTTTGCACAACAGCCAGTTTCACAAACCCACAGGCTCTCTTTAGTGAATGTTAAGTATTTCACTTTTAGTGGCTAGCTTCCTTCCTAAAATAAATTATAAAAAAAAAAGAGTTAAAAATTTCTATTTGTCTAATACAATTTCCAGTTGATTTGCCAATCTTTTGTCCAGCTGCTTTTGATACTGCTAACGTTTCAGTTATTTTCACAGGGATCTGAATTACTGCTTTGATCTGCAGAGACTGATACCTATCTAATTTTCCCCCCTTTATCTGTGTTGCTATTAAAAGATTTATAGTAACCATGTAAGGCTCTCATTTCAGATGAGGACATTTTTAATTCTACACTTCCGAAATCAAACTTCAAACCCAGTCTACAGTAGGAATGTGAATTGGTGCTACACAGGCAAGAGACTATGAGATAGTGTTAGGTTATGTTTTCTTTAGAGAGAAGAGGAAGACTTTTGTCCATCCGTAAAAGGAAAATAAATATAAATATATTTAAACAGAACTGCAGATTAGAAAAAGTCACATCTAACCTGATTCCATCGTTGTAAATTGGACATCATTACTGAACTGATTGCCATTCCCAAGCTTGGTAAATGCAGAGACGCTGATAAAATAGGGGTTCTATGGTTCTAATCCAACAAGGTTCACCTCCTGGTTTGAACCTGAAATGTTCTTAAAGAAGGAAAAATTATGAGTACACAATTAATCTCTAGAAACATTGTGGGCTTTACCTTGAACCTAATGAAATTAACAGAAGGTTTACAGCCATAATTCTGCCTCTTCTACTCTGAGTAGCTTTCAGTCAAATACTGAAAACTCTTTCCAGCTTCACATCAACCCCTCTCACCTTCTACTTCCTTACTACATCCTGCAGTGAAAGATATAGCTTCTAATTTCTTTTACTTTACCTGAACTGGATACATAGATTGATGAAGAGGTTTTTTATTTTAAAAAAAGCTAAAACCCACGGCTCAATTCCTTGGACCTGTATTTCCCAGAGCACGTAAGGCACATTTGCTCAAATATCGAGAGGACTATAGTAACAGCAGGGAAAAAGATGAAAAGATGTGCCTAAATACAGTAGAATCCACAGTTCCTCTTTCATATGTGCATCGTGGCCTTTCAAGCATTGTGGAAGAAACTGGGATGATGCCAGCACTTCCTTCCACAGTGGGGAATAACATCAGACCTCATAAAGGGTAGCCCAGTAGGCCACTCCATGGGGACTGATTTCCACAGTGCATACACTCAGCACACGCACTTTCCTTGCAAGCTGAGTCTCTGCAGTAAGAACTGCATTGCTGAGGGAGTTGGAGTAATGAAGTTCTTTACAGTCAGACACAAACTGTGTGTCTTAAACTCCTGTCTCACTGCAGCAACGTCTTTTCCCTGCAGCTTTTACAAGCATCTCAGATGAACAGGACTTTCCATATGGTTTCTAAGCTTGAGAAGCAATCCTGACCTCAGCTTGCTGCCTTTGCAGTTCATGGAGTATTTCTTGAGGCCACACAAGCAATCGGATTTAAACCTTGATCAAATTTTGGATATCATAAAATTATAGATTCATAGAATGGTTTGGGTTGGAAGGAACCTTGAAGATCATTCAGTTCCAACCCCCATACTCTGAGCAGGGAACCTTCCATAAGACCAGGTGACTCAGAGCTCCATCCAACATGGCCCTGAACATTTATACAGCATCTATTTCAGTTAAAATTTACTGTTATTCTTATTCTGCAATTATTATTTTTTTAAATGAAGATTTCTGAACAGTTTTTACTATTTTTTTAAGATGATTAGGAATTAATGCCTTTTTGATTCTTGAAAGTCTATAGGTACTAAACAGCTAAATAAAGGTAGCCACAAAGCAAGAAACTTCTGTCATTTTCTAACATCAAGCTCACACTAAAATACAAATTAAGATTAATAAATCTGACCATTAATGAAACATTAGAAGATCAAAGCACATTAAAATCTAAAAATTTTTCCTGTTTAATTTGAAAAATTGAATTAAAGGTATGGTGGGAAGGGAAGTAAGCTGTCTTAGCAAATAGGAATTTATAGAAGCTTCATAATTCCAGGAGCATAACAGACATTTAAAATATTTTCCATATCTTTTTTTCCTAAAGCATGAAAAAATATTTAAAAAAATTATACACTCTTAATTATAAACATACCCCAAAAAATAGTTTTTCAGTGTTGTTTTGATAAATCTTAAAATTATATCTCATAATAACACCATTTGACTGGGGACTTGGATCCCATTTTAGCCACATGGAATCTGCGATGTAGTTGATAATGGTCAAATTCTGGGGTGGAGCTAATGGCACTGCAAAAGAGAAATGCAATTGAGTTCCAAATTACAAATAATCCAGGCAAAACAAAACACTTTGGACATGCAGGAGAGCATAGGTACTTTTGTTAACATTTGTATCTGAACTCAAGCTAAGAGTACTTCTTTGCTATTTCAATCTTTTTTCTTCCTCTTTGACATGAAACAAATTCCATTAATCCAGAATACATGTTTAGTCAACAAGGGATCTTCTTAGAGATCTAAGAAATCTATTAATCACTTAAACATCCCTGCTGTCAGATCTAAGACATTTAACAAAAGTCATGTTACATATATAACTGGAATACAATATACTTTGCTTCCTACACCATATATGGAGCACAACTCATCATATATTTAAAAGATGTTTAATTTACCATGCAGGGGAGAGGAGGTCCATGTAAAGGAGAAGTGTGTGAATGTGTCAGAAATATTTCCATGTTTTATCATTTTTCAGTTACATGGGGGGATGAAGAGAAAGGTACTGTTGCTTACTTCAAAATCCCTGACACTTTGCAAACCATAACACATTCCAAAGGCAAAAGATACTTCTTCATGGAGTTATTTTTGTAATCCTATGTAGAATGTGACCTCCTCTTGCACACTGTGGCAGGATAAGGAACACTCAGGAAACGCCTTGTAGTGTTTCCTTCTGAAAGCTCTTCACTCACAGACCAATGGAAAATTAATCCTTCATTTCAACAGGTCTGATGCTCAGGTCTAAGATGGATGCAATACCATAGGACTGATATTTTGAAGTTGGTTACAACTGAATTTGCTCACCTGACTCATCTGCGTAGAACTGAAGCACAGCAGAAGGACTGGGTCCTTTTCTTGTTCTTGCAGCTGCATAAATGCTGTACAATGTGAATGGCAGAAGGTCTTCCAAGATGATAAAATTATTGGTGGTAGAGAATGAGTTATTTCTTTCTGGTCCAAATACATTTAAATCATAACGTATTATAATACCATTTGGCTTAACAGGAGGGTCCCATGAAAGCATAACTGAGGTAGTTGAGAGATTTGAAAATGTTTGATTACAGGTGCTGATTCTGGGACTATATAAAGAAATAAGAAAGAAAAATATGAGTTACAATGAAAAATTCTATCTCGTGGTATCAAAACAGAAATGTGTAGCAGTTGTTTGTGTCACTGTATAACAAAAACATTTTAAGTAATACAAGAAAAATAAACACTTTTTTCTTTTAGAAAAATTATTTGGTTTTTTTAAAAATAAATTTCCTTAGGAATTAATAAAATATCTTAATCTTACCATCTTCATCAGTTCTTATATGAAGACTTAAAGCATGCCATTCAGAAGATCCTTTATCAGTGGCTGGTGTGATTTTCAGAATGTAATCGGTATATTTCTCCAGATCATCAAAAATTATGCTTGTGTTGTAAGTAAGGAAAGATAATATCTTACTGGTTCCCAGTTGCATTAAACTTAGAGAAACATGAAAGAAGACTAAGCCATTTGGCTGGGGTGGTGGAAGCCAGCTTACATTTACAGAAGATGAGGAAATGTTTTGATAGACCAGATTTTCAGCAAAACCTTCCGGGACTATGAGAGATAATAAGCAAAAAGTTAAATGCATGGATTACAGTAATAAAACATCCAAATCCAAACCAGAAATAACTGTTCAAAATATAATTAGTCTGAAAATGTCAGTTGTAATATTTTTTTACAACTTTTAAAAATAATTTGTGTTTCAATATCAAAAGCAAAATAGTTGAAGGCATATATGAATAATCATCTCTGTTAAATTTGTTTAAGAAAAGAGTCTCAATGACAGCTTAAGACAATAATTTTATTGCTTGTATCCACAGAGGCTTGTGAGCTTTGTACTTAGTATTTCAAAGACTCAGATCAAAATGCCTTCCTTGCAAAGATAAATATTGCAGCATTGAAAACTACACTTGATGGTTTTTTAACTTTGCCATCGTAACAGTAAAATAATTTTTAAGTTAGAGAATATTTAATAAATATAAGCACTGATATACAATGAGCACTAAAAAAGTTATTAACTTACTATCCTGGTCTGTATACACATCTATTTTTTCACTGGTTTTGTTTCCATCTCCAAATGCCGTGCTTGCAATTAACCATAAAGTATAATGGCTGTATTTTGCCAAGTCATCCAGCACTACAAATGGAGACACACTGACGTTGCTATCATTACCATAACTTGTAAAATTCTAAAGGGAAAAAAAAAATCTTGCCACTTAAGATGTTACTTAATCACTGATTTCTCTTTCAAATCCCCCATTTAGCCATCACCACCACCAACAGCAGACATGATTCACCACAGTATTCAGAAAACATAAACCTATGTTTTGACTCCTAATGAGTACTGATTTTTTCTGAAATACTGGATTGTATGATGTATATTGTTACTCCTTGTAAGTACTACAGAGTACAAAATTGGCTCCTGTTGTTTGTAATTGTTGAATGCCAATTGAGAGATTAAGACTGTAATATTGCAGTGCGTTTATCCATATTTCATCAAGAAAATGACAAAAAAAAGCAACATCTGCTAATTGCTCATAGATTACATGAATCACATGTGCCTTGGCTGATCATTATTAATCAAATCAAAGGACTTCTCTCTCTTTAATCTATTTTATGAGAGTAGATTTTGAACTTAAAACTTTCAGTGGCAGAGATCTCACTGCACCACTCGATAAACAGTTCCTTTTGTTAGTTGTCCCTTGCAAGAACAACATGCCATTACCTCTAAGGAAATATCTATAGTGAGTGGACCATGTTAAACAGAAGGCATCAACAGAATTTTTTCCTTTGTGCAGTTACTTGCTAATGAAAGGATAGCTGCAGAACCTAGTCTTTTGAACTATATAAAAAAATGTCACTAATACTGTGAATACAGCAATAGGTTAGTGCTTCAGACCAGCACCTCTAAGGAGGCTATTCCTGTTTAGAATCAACTATTTTGGAAGAAGAAAAAATATAGAGCATATTATTTATGTATGTTCACCTATACCACATAAGCGAATGTGTTGAATCATCCACTGCTTTACAGGAACCTGACTTAGATGATCCAACACAGTTTGCTTCATGATTTGAAAATTGTTGAGAAGTTATTTAGCCCATAAGCATATTCAGCTCAAGCACAGGGTAGGAAGTCAAATCTTCACTGCTGATGCAAAGAGCCAGGAGCATTCCTCTCCAGCAGCCACATTGCCCCATTGAGCAGATGGCATGGACAGCACTTCTCAGGACCAAAGAAGTCCTAATTTTTCTACATAGCAGCATTTTCAGGGTGAGCTGGATTTTGTCCACTCCCCTGATGAATTCCAGCTATTTGGCCTGCCCCCTATTTATGATGTTAGATCAAATCCACACCCTCCACTTCTTTAAAATCCAAGTTAGCTTTCAAGTAAATGATTTTCTGAAAAAGAGAAGCTGTGAGAGCAAACTTACTAAAGCAGGAGAAAGGCAACAGAAATATTTGGGTATTAAAATTTAGAAATACCACATATTACACAGGCATACTAAAACTGCGTACTGAAAAATGGATTATATTTCTCATGAGGAAAGTTCCTACTGAAGAAGTCACTGTGATATGCTCACAGCTGATATCACACAGCTGAATCAGTACTGTGCAAACTGGTAGTTCAGTATGCAATTTTGATGTCTGTCACCAATGCATATCAATATATATATCTAATGCAACACTTCACCAACTTGTTGTATGGGCAAAATATTTTTATTTTTGAAGAAAACAGTGACACTCTCATTCATTTCTCTGAGATTTTTATACCTGTATCTGAAGACCTAGTTTTGCCTGCAGTCACTAGTACTTACATAACATAAATAAGTAAACAGTTTCTTTGGTAATGAAAATTTAAGCCTTTGTTTTGAATGCAGAACAGAAGCTACACACATTGTGAGTATAAATTTTTATATCCACTCTTATTAACTGACTAAAAGCCCACTGTTAGTTTTGCCCAAAAGATTAGGTTAAGTCAGCATCAGTCAAAATACAAAAATTTACACCTTAATATATGACTTTCTTCTAGAACTAGTTTGGATTTCACACTAGCTTCATACCTAACTGAAAAAGGCTGAAAAGAGATTTGTGTTACATTTCGTAGGTTAAGATACAGGAAACAGTGGATCAGATTCTAAGGTATTTAATTCAACTTTCTGATACTTAAGCAGGGTATGACAGAAAGCATCATCTGGCCCAGAAGAAGCATTCTAATATCCTCTTGTTGTTAGCAATAATTAATAATTAATAATTTATAACAACATCTAATAATCAGGGTTTTTTAAAATAAGACCTTAAATAATTACCTGAGTTTTCAAGGTAAAATTATCAAGGCTACCACATCAGGTTTTGATCCTAGATTTAATGGGATTTTATTGGTATGAACAGCTGAAAATTCAACTCTTAATTTAAAAAGACCTTTACAATTTAGCCAGCTGTCTGGCAGTTAAGGACTCAGTGAACCAACATGAATATTATTAACAGGGTTTTGGCGGGTCAACAAAAACTATTTAAAGAGGTAGCCCCTTTACTATGAGGAGTCCAAGGAGTAGAGATTATCTCAAACTACTGATATGACAAAATATTAGGAAAAAAGAGGAACACATAATTAAGAGAAACAGTGAGCAGGAAGAACTGTGTGGGTACAAACTGAAAAAAGATAAAACTTGTACTAATTGTACCCTGGGGATAGAACACTATAGGAAGTTTTACAATTAACTGTGGCTGCAGATGAAAGCAAACAGCTTAGGGTCTTTGGCTACAGCTGAAGAAATTCTTCCTTCTGTCCCTTTCTTCATCCATACATGAAAGAAGTTTTGACATAGCAAAGTATCAGATTATTAAAAGCAGCTAAGTGTAAGCAATACAATCAAGCCATGAAAGTGTCAGCAGAAACTAGGATCTTCTTCACCTCAGGAAGTGGCAGATATTTCCGGTGGCATGAAGCTGCAATTAGCTATATACAGAAAACATGGTGATGGTCTCCTTTGCTGTTAACCTTTTTTCCCCTGTTCTGTTTTCTTCTTTAGCATCATTGTATTACATTCCTGTTTCGAGTCAGAGGATCACATACTTGACTCTGGCAATCAGGTGAGAATGGTGACAATGTGAGGGCTAATCCAAACCATCCTTCAAGGACTGTAATATTCACTGTTCCAGTACAAACCTAAGTGAAGTTATTTCCTTTTTGTCTGCTGTACCATTCTGAGATCAGCTTTTTTAAATTTTGCAGTCTTGTAGGAAAGTTCTCCTTTTTATCCCTACTTTGGTCACACTGGTGAAAGAAAATATTTGATTAAGTAATACAGCACATTGTTTACATCCCTTGTCTGCATCCCAAGGGTAGACCAAGTTGAATTCCACTCTGAACTGTATCCAGCCATATTCACTTTGCTTGCCTTGAGGTAGAGGCTGAATGATTTGGGGTCAGATGTTCAGTTGCTACAAGGATCATAGGTCCTTGCCCCTGGTTCCCCTGTCTGGTTTGTCAGAGCAGGACAGTTTTCATCTGTACTGAAATTCCTACACTGGGGAAATTTATTGAAGCATAAACTTATGCTTGTAATTAGCACCTTTCCCACTTTCTTGCTAATCAAAACACAAGTATATAGAGATTGAATAAAAGAGTTCATTCAAGTCAGTGATATCTTTCATAGATTGATATTTAGCCATGAGACAATTACTACCATAGAGTCTTTGATGTATTTCCTTGATAAGACCGAGAATGTGGGCAGTATGATTGCTTCAACCAGCAGGCAAGGCATCGTGGAGCAAAACCTGCAAAGCTGCTATTACAAACAGCGAAAGCTTGAACTGTAGGAACCCACAGAGAAGTGATGTGAAGAAGAGATACAGTGTCATGTCATCTGTGAAGGAAGTGCTCTTTGCCAACATACATGTCATATCTTTACTGCACTGGGACAGGGTGTATACACCAAGAAGTAGCATTTTCCCTAGACCTATAACAGCAGAAGATAAAAGATAAAGCTGAACTGGAACCTAGCCCAATGCAGGTGATGGTTTCTTCTAGTTGGATACCAGTCATTCCTCCCTCTCTGACACATTTTCTTTTACAACTGTCAGCATCCCCATAGAAACAGCCCACTCATCTACCAAAATCCTTAAATCTAATCTCCATCACTAGATATTTCCTTCTGCTATTCTGGTTCTGAACCTTAGGTCTGAGCATCCCAGGCCTTCTGACTGGACAACTACAGTGTTATTTTTCATGCAGACCAGTAAAGCAAAGAAACTATACATTTTTCTGACTGATGAAGGTACATAAATTTTCCCTTTTTGAAGGAAAACTCAAGTTTCTACATCATGTCAAGGAGTAAACTGTATATTTTATCTCAGGCCTTTTTTACACTTGGGTATTTTTTCCCTAAACAAAATGCTTCATTCTGCAGCTACTACCTTCCTAGTTTTAACATATTAATAATCAGTGGTTTGTATTAATTAGGTTTTAATATGCCTGAGCATTTTGAGAATGTGTGAGAACTGAGAAAATGACACAACAGAATAGCACCAGTTTTAGTATGATTTTAGTATTTATTTCAGATTATGACAGCATTGGGAGATGTTAATTTGCTTGATATTCTTCAGTAAGGGTGGTTTTTCAGGCATCTAGAAGATATGCTTTAAAACTTGGACCTCTGGCATTATGTCCTGACAAAGAAGCAGAGGAAAGGCTGATAGAGAATGGCCGCCCACAATGTGAAAACGTGAAATGTGAAAATATCACCCACTTTTTCAATTCTCCTGTATAATTTCTCAAACTGAAAATACAGTCTGGATAAACATAAGCAGAATGGTGACTTCGACGCAGAGTGTTTCAACCGAGGATTCTTTCTTTCCAAATGTGTGCAATACAAAACTTAGCAACAGATCCCACAATTGCATGGTTATACTTCTAAGTTTCAGATAGTTGTAAGCTATATGTATGCATACTCATGCAGCTTACAACTGTCTGTATATGTCATATATATATAAATGTATAGTCACATATCAGGCTGACTTTCACACATGCATTTCTCAGTTGTAAAAAGAGTAATATAAAATATCTGACAGAAATGAGTTGGCTTTTTTCACCTGTTTGAAACCTGTCTTGTATCCACAGGAAATCCAATGTACAGAATAGGACTGCAGTGTAGATATGGTAGTTGCCATGTTAAACAGTGAGTAGACAGGATGTGAAGGGCAGAAGGAGTTAAAGGGAGCAGACAGACTAAGATTTGATCATGATTTGAGAGATTAATGTTCATATCCCATGGGCAGTAAGAGACAGATGCAACAGCAGCTGAAACCTATCTTCTGATGGCAGAGGGATGGGATAAAAATCAAAGTCAAAAGGATGAAAATGGTAGGTTCCACACACAGAAGTAAAGCTACTGTCAGCAATTTTCTGTTGACACCACATAATATGCCAAAGCAGCATTAACTTCCACTGTGCCACCATCCTTTCCCTACCTACCTACATCACACGATAATAAAACTGGACCCTCACCTTCCTGGGCCAATGCTACTGTGCTCCATCTTCCCTATCTTCCTCCTTTATTTCCAGAGTCCTGGACACATCCTGGGGGGTTTTATCTCTCTCAGTGTGTCAGCTTCACCTTATTAATTAATCTCAGAGTTGCACCTTCCTAAAGGCAGGAATAGTCCAAGTCCATAGTCCTCTAAAATTGTTTGAGATGTCCTTCATAGGATGGGCTAGTTCAGGAAATGCACTGATGTAAAGGTTTGTCCAGAGATTTATTAAGAAAAATGCTGTCGTTGTAGCAGTGTGTGCGAACAGATTCTACATTCTGAACTGTAGCCCTGATTTTAATCTCATCAGAATGTGAATTCGTGGCAATTACACACCTTCACAGAAGTCAGAGAAGTGTACACACTGAAGTATGGCAGCAATTATTCACTCACAGGTATTTATAACATTTGTGAATATTTTTTCTAGTTATTCTCAAGCACATGCGTACCTCACCCTAGAAATATCTTGATCATAAATTTATGCAGTCAAGGTTATTTTCCATACATAATTTTCCAAATGAATTTATATTTCTTGGTTTTCTTCCATATGTGTAAAGCTTGTGACCAAAAATCCTGTAAAGGAAGCTTATTTCTCTTACTGTATTTCTGTACCATAAGATATTCATAGAAAGGAGAACAGAAACACTGTATATACAATTTATAAGTGTAGTGCATAATTAAGGATGAGAGCAGCAACAGCAAAAAAACCTACACGAAAATGTACCACCAAAACACTATTTATAGGATTTTGTTTGTCTTTAAAGCTTTAACTTCAGAATATCAATATCTTTGCTTCAATATACTAAACAGTAATTTCCTTTTGAGAGTAAGAAAAATATGAAATAAAAATGCATTCCCTACTTTCACATTTGTCAGAGACTGAAAATAGTTCATGCCTCAAACATTGATATCAGAGAAGCCTCCCTGAAGATACCTGACTGGGACCTTGAACTGAGCCAAACTGCTGAGATTAGATAAAGGGAAAAGCCTATTGTTCAATCATCTCAGTCTGAGAGAAAGGAATGCATCCACAAAAGCTGAAGTCACCAGCTGTACTGAGAATCATTTCTGGGGTGGGGGCAAAGCACAGCTCACAGAAGCCAAGTTTGCACAGCCCTACCCCCCAGCTGAAGGAGGGAGGAGGATGGCGTAACCTCTGGTCAGAGGCAAGACACACACATCCTCCAGTACACAAACTGGCCCAGCTGTGAAGCCCCCCCAACCCCACAAGCCACATCCACGGGACTCTCACATGAGAGGCAGCTGAGGGGGAGTCACAATCTATCACAGACCCCCCAAAGTGCTCCCCAGACACCTTGCACCACAGGAGTGCACGTGATGCAAGCAGAGTCTGCTGCTAGAGGATGCCCCCTCCCCCAGGGGGACATGCCTGCACATTTCCACCTGGCCTGAGTGTATGTTAACCCATGGCACTCTGTGCTTTCGGGGGACTTCCACCACCGAGACCAGCTGAAGAGGACATCAGGACACCAGTGGGACCCACGGAGTGGTGATACTTCTTTGTCCCTGTCCCTCTCTGTCCCCCCATCTTTCTCCCTACTCCCCCTTTTCTCTCTTTTCTTCTCTCTCTCTCTCTCATATTTACTATCAAATAAAACTCATACTATTGATTGGCATATGGTCTCGCTTGTACCTTAATTTGGGCAGAGGTATCTCTAAAGAACTTTAATAATTAGATCATAACAACATTACCTTCATATTTTCAATACTGTACAAACATGTATTAAAAAGTAAAACCAGAACCAGAACTTTATTCACATTGATAGATTAGGCTAAAAGAAACACTCTTGAGGGTGTGCCATGCATGTAGTGGGTCTTGAGTCTAACCATTACATATAGTGTGTATATATTATATATATATATATATATATATATATAAGGTGTATGTGTACATATATAATATACATGTACATATAAACTTTGCATAATGGAATATTACACAAAATATATTGGCTTTAATGTTTCATTATATGAATGCTCAATGAGATGCACAATGTAAAATGTATGATTACGTGATGTGCTTCTGTCTTTGTAAGTTAAAAACTACATCATGACAAAGGAAATATGAAAAACCAATTTATTGATAACTATAAAACTGGTTTAATCTTTAAGTAATTAATGTCAATTTTATTGACTTCTACAAAAGAATATAAAAATCAGCTTACCTGTATGAATATTCCTGAATTATTCTTGAAATAAACTGAGTAGTACAGTATATTTCCATTAGGTTTTTGAGGAGGAGACCAGAATAGCATTATTGATGTGGAAGTAAGGTTTCTGTATGCAACATCTTTCGGTGGATCACTTGGTGCTGGAAAAATGTTAAGTTTTAGCATACCTAAAGCTTTTTTACCTCAAGGTTTTGTGCATTTTAGTACCCGAGGAACATCTGCTGTAGTATATTTTACAGCACCCTATGGCAAATTAAATGTATTTCTGATTATGGCATAGAAACTGCTTCACAAAAAATGAAATAAGACTGTATATGTAAAAATGAATTTTTAAAAATATTTTTCAACTATATTTGTATTCAGCTGCATTTGTAAACAGATAGTTTTCTTATAGAATTTGTCCTGTATTTACTGCTTTGTGCACATAGAAAATCTAATTTGCAGACATGTAAGTTGACTGAGTTAGATCTCTATACTCAAAATATAGTTAGTAGGAAAAAAAAAAGATTTGTTTCACAAAACCTAAATTAAAAGCCTTGTTCTCTCTGATTATAAACAGAATTTATGCTCCCAACTCATGTAGGTAAATCACATACTTAAGCTTGGACAGTATGATAATTTCTCTTTTTTCCTTTTTTCTCAGCCCATTAAATGTGCAGGAAGACATCTGTAAGCCTTTTACCATTAGTCTCTCCTCCTATTTTATAAAGAATAGCAGCATATGATTCTTCTCAGTAACACAGTGATGTAGGAGAGTTAAATTCAATTCCTTAAGTCAGTTTAGGAGAATTTAAATCCTATTTCTAACCATCCAAGAAAGTGCTCTACAGAACATGCAGCAGAGTACTGAACACTGTAAGTTATGTATCTCTCGTGCTTTGTGCTGCTTTAGTTTGTGTAAAATATTATAATATTAAATTGGAGGGGGAACCCCAGGACCAGTCCCTTAAAGTCTTTCCCTATAAAGTCAAGTCATATTTCCATGCCAGCTTCAATAGCAACTGAGAATATCTACAACCTGATGATATAGACAGACTTTGGAGGGATGGGTGGGATAGATGCTAATCCTGCCAGTGGTTGTGCGTTGGGGAATTTCTTTATCTATGCAGAGTGATACTGAAATATGCCTGCATACTGTCTATTTTGGAACAGATTATAGCAATGTGATTGATGGAAAACCAGAAACAATAACTAAATTAAATGACTTTCAAAGCACAGTATATAGTATGATCATTTAAATGTCACTTTCCCTGCTGGAAATATAAAATAATTAAAATAGAATAAACAAATCAATGTACACTTACAGAGTTAATTTTTAAATTAAAAATATTTCAAACTTGAGAGGGATACTCTAAGAAGTATTATCCCTATCAGAAGTTGTGTCACAGCAGCTTAAAGTAAGGAACTACTAAAATATATTACAAAAATAATTTGATTTATTTCAAAGTTTAGAATGAAATTGTTTGGATCTTATCTGCCCTGAAGAGAAATGCTAATTTTTTTCTCAGTAAACTAATAAAAATACCTATCATAATTTTATAGAGCCATAGATACAAGTAGACACAAAGACAGAGCCACACAGACAGGTAGAATGTCTCTTCTTGACAAGTCAAATGTCACTTCTACTTCAGTGGCTTTATTAACTTAAATAAGGCTGACAGAATTTTAAGGCTGAATGAAAATAAAGGTTCATACTGTATATAAGCTTACCTCCTTCAGAAGTTCTAAATGTTATAGTATCACTTTTTATGTTGCCATCTCCAAATCTGCCGTTAGGTAAGCACTATACTCATAGTAATATTCTAGGTCTGTGAACTCCAGTGATGTTTCTGTTGCATTTACACTCCTCTTTGACATTTTATTCCTAAAGAAAAAGCATTTCATTAATTACATACACACACCATTTCTCCATATATACAATCATGGCACTTATTTTAAAACTGAAAAATGCAATATTGTGTTAAAAGTAGTTTAGGTTTTTAAAAGAGGCTGGGATAACTTTTTGTCTTTTATGTTGAAAAGCTACCTTTTGTACTGTGGCATCTCAGTAGGGCTCTTCATTTTGTTTCTTAAAAAAAATAACACCCCAAAACCCCACAGAAATATGTTTGCAAATTACATCAACAAAGACAATGGTTATATGAATTGTTAAGGAGAAGTATTTCTATCTAACGACTGCTATCAAATGGTTATGTGGTACCCTTGGGAAGGACACAGTAGGGCATAACTAAACTGTCTCCCTGGACAGGAATAGCGAAATATAAAAAGATTATAGCAGGGAGCATGCCCTACTGTGACTCTGTGAAATTGGTCAGAAGGCTGAAGTTATAAATGGAATAATAGAAGATGATATGGAACAGAAATTAGCTGGTGCTGAGTTAATTCTGGTGGAATGTAGCAGAGGATCAGAATGGAACTCTAGTCAGGTCAAAACCCGCCTAGAAAGACTGTAAGATGTAACGTTAATAAAACGCTGGTATTAGCATAGGTATGAAATGATTATCAGAAAGTAAAATAAGATACAGAAATAACTAACTTGAATTCAAAAAGTCTTATATTTCTTGTAAAGTTAATGTAATCTTTTAAGAAAAAAATAGGAGGAAAATAAAAACCTAACATCCCATTCCTTCAAAGGTTTCTGTATGAGTAGGTGCCCTGTGTCTCTAATAGGATTTCATACAGAGATGATAATTTGATAACTAAAACCAAATATCTCACTCCAGGAGTCACTGTGAAGCTCTTCACAAATGACAATGTGTTCTAATACTAAAAAAAAAAAAAAAGTGATTCAAAATTACTATATTTTCATCCTTTGATAACTGAAAGACTGTCCCATTAGCAAAGCTCACCATATCTGAAATAAGGTTATATTAACAAACAACTAGAATGAGAAAATGTATGAGAATGAAAAAAAAATCCTCCCTAACCCTCAGATTTTGAGTGGAATGTCACTTGACATGGGAAACACTCTTGGTAACAGAGAAAGTTAACATTTACATTTTTCCCAAACTTCTGACATTTTTAATAGTCAGTAAAATTTACAAGATATTGCAGCTGCAGTTATCAAACTCCATACAAAGAAAGACATTTTTTCCTGGATCTTTGCCCAAGGTATTCTTAGTATGGAAATACATATCTGATTATAATTTAAGTAAGAAGAAAATCCACAGCTTAGTGTTGCGAACATTTCTACTCTGAGTAACTGCATTCTTACATCTGAGTTGCCAAAAACATTTCCACAATCAGGCACAGAAAGAAGAACAAAAGTTTGAGCTATGTCAAGGGAAGTTGATTTTCTGTTTAGAAACAACTGAGATTGCAAAACACAGTAAGTGCAATCTTCGCAGACAGTGAGAAAGCGCCTAGCAGAATAAATTAATCCAAGAAATTTTACTGAAGAAAAATAATATAAGGTTTTAAATCACATTTTTCAAAAATGCAGAAAACAGGTTCTAAAAAATTGATACATCCACTTGACAAAGAGAGGTACCATATTTTCTTAAAAATCTGTACCTCAAAATAGATCTAGTAAATAAGCATCTCACAAAAATTTGCAGAAAAGGATAATGCCAAAAAACAATAGCTACATACAAGTTCAGCAATTTTGTTAATTGCACCTTTAATACTGTAAAATTACACTTAGGGAGTATGAGTTTGTACGCTCAAGGAAAGAAGAAAGTTGCTTTACTATCTGCTAGCACCCAAAACCACCCTGTCCTCTGACAAATTCCATGAAATATAACTGAAAACATTGCAGATATCACCCTTTCTATTCTATTAGTTGTGGATTCTTGTTCCTAATCAGCTAAAGAAAGGTTGCCAAATTCTCTAAAACTGTTGCAAAATATTTAAGTGAAGTGAGGGAAAATTTATTCAACATCAGATGAATATTTGTTCTCCCAAAACATGTAATCAACATAGTGTGTAAAAAAAACCTAACATTCCTGATAGGTCACAGATTAAAATTTATCCTCAGAACTACTTCCAGAAAAATCTTACCAGACATAAACTGTGTAATAGAGGATAATTCCATTTGGCTCCAGCGAAGGTTTCCATGACAACTTCACAGTGACACCCAACAACTGTTTTACAGAGAGGGCTTGTGGAGGAGAACTTGGAGCTATAAAATGAGAGAACAGGACACAGCATCTTATTAAACAGCTAAGATCCTAAGATCGATTTGATACGCAGCATCCTTAAATAGGCTTTTAATTATTTGTGATAGAAAGTTAACCTTGTACCACACTGGTACAATATTCATCAGCTAATGTTAAGGCGCAGCTTCTTTTCCTTTTTCTGACAGATGATAAGATTTTACATGGTGGCATTAGAACATCTGTTTCTGTGATTCAATGGAAAAAGTACTTAATGAGAAAACAGAGCAATGGCTAGGTCACAGTGATTCACCTACTGCCCAAGTACACTGCTGTATTTTTTTTCCCTTCTAATAAAAGTAAGACCTTAATAAATATGAACAAATGTAAAATATCACATAATAGTTCCCCTGAGGAAAAAAAGGTGCTGTAAAGAATTATACAAAGCACCAAAAGGTGGAAAAGTGGATAAGCATGGTATTGAGAGATGATAAAATTGTGGGATACTAGACAGCAGTAAAATCTATTCACTCCATCAAATAAGGACCACATTCATAAATTTAACATGTCACAAGGGCAAATTAAAAGATAGGCATTCACTGAGACCCTTAAAATTCATTTTAAGGTGATCTCTAGATGACACCATATCCTGACTCTAGGGAAACATTGTAAGTAAATGAAAATGTTAGACCAAGTTTGATTGTGTTCTAAGGTTCTTATTAATTTTACTGAGGAAAAATAACTCACGTATGCATAAATGATAATGCTTTATTATCAGCATGTTACTGAGAAATGAATCTTTATCTTCATCTTGATTCACAGACCTATGTATCACTATGAAGTAATATTAGAATTACATTTGTTTTTCTCAAATTAAACCAAAGAGTATCATGCACTAAAAATTCAGGTCATAGCTGTAGTAATGCATGAAAATTGAGAATATGAGCATAACTATTAGCAAATCTATTAAATATTTGGTCTGAACCTTGGAACACTGTGTTCCTGTGAATACGGAACATGTGGTGTATTATAAATATTGGTTTTCACTTCTTGTTCCTTTCACTATCTTGAAAGTTGGCATAAAGGTCTTATAACTTATATTGTAGAAAAAAACTATTTTATATTTTTCATGAACAAAGGTTCACTGAATTCAATGAGTGTATTTACCAGTGAAAAATGTTGACAGCTGTATTTTGTGTTTTACTTGTGTTGTGGAGCAACCTTAGTTGAAAAACTCCCGGTACAGAAAGGAGGAGGTGAAGCCGGAAACGAGGTATCCAAAAGGAAGTATTAGAGTTTCTGCCTCCAGAACTCATAAAACCAGGAGAGAACCTGGAGAAGTCCTCTTTTAGACTTCCGGCGGACCAAGAGAAGACGTTGTTTTCTTCCCTCCGCGCCGTCTGGTGAGGTCTGACTAAGCCACGCAGCATGGCTGTCGGCCGAGATGGCACGCGGGGGGAGGGGGAATAGGTAAACCCGGCCCGGACTCTCGGCAGAAACAGTTCAGCCAAGCTGACATGCCAACTACGGTAGGCAGCGCCGGGCCCTGTGGCTCCGGGCCCCGCTCTGTTGCCCCAGGCCGAGGTGACTCAGCTTCGCCGGCCCCGCCGGTTTCGGCGTGGCGCGGTGGGGAGAGGGCTTGGGGGCGGGCCCGTAGAGCTCGGGAGCGCCCCGCTGGCCGGCTCCGCGACGCGGCTCGGCGCGCGAGAGAGAAAAGGCTCGAACTGGACCCCTCCTCTAGCTTGGACGTGGCTCCGCCGGTTCCCTGCAACTCGGCGCGGGAGAGAGAGAGCTCGGGCCCGGCCCTCCTACAGCTCAGATGCGGCCCCGCCGCTTAAGCCCCTCTCCCCCACCTCCTGCGGCCTGGGCGTGGCCCCGCCAGGTCCCTGCGACCCAGACCCGGCTTGGATGGAGAACGGTGCAAACGAACTCCTCTCCCTCAGCTCAAACGCTGAGGATACTACACTTGAACAATGTGGACGGAAGTCATATGGCCATCGCCTGGCCAAAAGACAAATTAAGTGTTTTTTTTCTTTCAATATCAGAATAAGACTTGAAAACATCTGTTTCCCCCCACACAGAAAGAAAAGGAATGAAGACACAACAGGTACAACATAAAGACTCCAAGTTAATGTATGTAACCAAGCCTATATTCAGATGAAGAAGAGATGAGGAGTGCCTTGGCAATGAAAAATTCTCTTGTAAAAACATGTTGATAAACTCGGCTATAATATACCCTGTAATATATGAACAATGGTCTAAAAGGGGTGAAAAAAGGGGGATGTAATGTTCTAGGTATAAGCAGTGGGCTAAGACTCTTGTGTATAAGATTTCCTTGCCCCGGGAATAATAGAAGAAGACTTGTGTTGCCAATATGGAGAAAAGGGGATTTCGTTGCCACTGTAATAGAAATGTTCATCCTCAAAAAAGTACCTCAAGGACCATCATATGTCCATTTGTAGTAGCCCTGGGAAAGCTACTGGAGTGGGAAGGGTTCCAGAAAAGCAAATCTTTTCCTTCGGGAGGTTACTTACTGGGAGGCTGACAACCATAGGAACTGTGTATCTTATGGAGAATCACCATAATAGAGCAAGAGAAAACTTCTCTCCCTACATGAACTAAGAAAAGAACTGTTCCCAGAGGTGGTATTTAACTACAAGTCGAAGTGTTGCCTTTTGTATGATCAGTGGGAAAGAAATGAAGGGGGGGGGGGGGGGGGAAGAAAGGTGTTCTAAAGGTTTTTTTCTGATTCCTGATTATTATTATTCCTGTTTTAAGTCTGTTAATAAATTCTTTTTATATTCCTTAAAGTATAAATCTACTTTGCCTACTATTAATCCTTATCTCACAATAAAAATCAAACAATTTTAGTAAATGTGCTGGCATTTAGCTAAAAAACTCAAATACGCGAATTAAAACCACTACAAATTGGTGTTTCTGCCCGGTTTCCAGTTCCCCAAACCTCTAAACCGCAACAACGTGTTATATTATTGTTATGATCTAATTATTAAAGTTCTTTAGAGATACCTCTGCCCGAATTAAGGTACAAGCGAGACCATATGCCAATCAATAGTATAGGTTTTATTTGATAGTAAATATGAGAGAGAGAGAGAGAAGAAGGGAGAAAAGGGGGAGTAGAGAGAAAGATGGGGGGGACAGAGAGGGACAGGGACAAAGAAGTATCACCACTCCGTGGGTCCCGCTGGTGTCCTGATGTCCTCTTCGGGTAGTCTCAGTGGTGGAAGTCCCCCCAAAAGCACAGAGTGCCATGGGTTAATATACACTCAGGTCAGGTAGAAATGTCCAGGCTTGTCCCCCTGCGGGAGGGGGCAGCCTCCAGTAGCAGACTCTGCTTGCATCACGTGCACTCCTGTGGTGCAAGGTGTCTGGGGAGCACTTTGGGGGGTCTGTGATAGATTGTGACTCCCCCTCAGCTGCCTCTCATGTGAGAGTCCCGTGGATGTGGCTTGTGGGGTTGGGGGGGCTTCACAGCTGGGCCAGTTTGTGTACTGGAGGATGTGTGTGTATTGCCTCTGATCAGAGGTTACGCCATCCTCCTCCCCCTTTCAGCTGGGGGCTAAGGCTGTGTAAACGTGGCTTCTGTGAGCTGTGCTTTGCCCCCCCCCACCCCAAACTCAGCCAGAAATTATTCTCAGTACAGCTGGTGACTTCAGCTTCTGTGGACGAATTCCTTTCCTTTAGACTGAGATGATTGAACAATAGGCTTTTCCCTTTATCTAATCTCAGCAGTTTAGCTCAGTCCAAAGTCCCAGTCAGGTATCTTCAGGGAAGCTTCTCTGATCAAAACTTTATATCAATGTTTGAGGCATGGACTATTTTCAGTCTCTGACAGCCACCCCGTGACTCAAACATTGTAATTAATGTCTCTTTCCTGGTGATCTTCATTTTATGGGTTGTCCACGGGGGTGATACTTACATAGCGGATAGTAGGAGAAAAGATAGAAGAAGCAGAAGCAATAATACGGGTAATCATGCAACGTACAATAGCTATCCCAATCATTAAGAATATAAATCCAATTGCAATCATTAATCCAATTTTCATTAGCCATTGTCCCCAGCCTGTTAGTCCTAAAGAGTAGAGTATGGACATCAGCCAGGAGTTGGGGTCTGCTCCTTGAAACCAGTCTTTGGGTTGGAGCGATTGGAAAAGTTCTGATGTTTGATCAGCAATTTCTTTCATCTTGGCTCGAGCCTCTTCAATTGACACTGTAGCATTGTGAACAGTAATACAACATTCAGATTCAGTAAGTTTTAACATTCCACATACACCTTGCTCTTTTAGTAACAATATATCTAATGCTAAACGATTTTGTAAAGCCATTTTTGACACTTGTTGGACTTGCAAGTTCAACTCTCCAAATGCATACCTGGTCCAATCACTGAGGGTATGCACTTGCCATGTGAGATTTTCCAGAGCCCATTGGTGCTGTCTGATAACTGAGTAGGGTGTAAAGACTATCCTAAATCCCAAAGCTATTTTTTGTCCTACTGTGTAATAAT
Organism: Eopsaltria australis; assembly: GCA_034509425.1. Taxonomy (NCBI): domain Eukaryota; kingdom Metazoa; phylum Chordata; class Aves; order Passeriformes; family Petroicidae; genus Eopsaltria; species Eopsaltria australis. Next base: position 31,184 of record JAVTVJ010001840.1, read on the forward strand.
CTGGGGCATATAGGTTGTTGATCCATTTATGGCCCTGTTCAGGGGAGTATAGTTCTCGCCGTGTTCTTCCTGCTAATGAATAGTGGAAGACTCGATTTGGGCAAATGGATGGGAGTACTATCCCACACCTTAAACCAGCATGTTGGGTTAAACTTAACCGTGAATAAAATTTTCCATCAGAACATCCCCAAGCTAACCCAAGCGGTGCAGGATAGTTGCTTGTCTTGCAAGTCCAGGTGTCATTATAATCTATCAAATACATTTGGGGAGATGATGCGATTGGAATATTTTTAAATGGGTAGTGGGTAGGAGGTATCCCACAATACTGTGCCTGTTGGATGTGGGCCCAATACTTCTTGGAATTAGCCGTAGAATTACACAGCGGGTCGTGATTTTTAAAACCCATAGAGGGATATCCCCAACAGATGCATATATCACGTATTAAGACACGTATCTTTTCGATTAACCAAGTCTCAAGGGGGTCCCCAGGTCCTGTAGTACAATTGATTACCCTTGCACACTGGAATAAGCCCAAATGGGCTCACTGAGGGGGAGTGTTCACATACTTTAAAGGTTTTAAGGTAGGGTTCTCTCTTGACCACATCCACATATAGTTGGAAGAGTCTATAGGTAATGTTCTGGCTCCGCTGGGTAATTCTATGCACCATGAAAAGTTAACCGTTAGCACATATGGTGCTTCATAATAATCTGGTTGCCTTAATGGGTGAAAGATGGGATCAAAGGGGAAGGATTGACAAGGGGCCTTATTAGTTAGGGATTTAGGAATTTGATATATCCCTGGCAACAATGTACTTTCTCCAACTCTCTCAGGTATGCCAGTTTCTCCGGGGCCCAGTGAAATGCTGACTTCTGGATGAGACATATTACACATATCCCGACTGTTAAACTCTTGCTCATTATTATGATATGCAAAGTATGTATCATTAAGTTCTACTTGGTGTGGGAAATGGGGGCGCTCTACAACCTCGGGAGTTCCCTCAATTAATAGATAGTGGGTTTTCCATTTTAAAGGTAGTTTAACTTTCAACCACCAAGGGATAGGTATGAAAGTGTAAGGTCTTTCCCGACGTTGTGGTTCACTTAAATTGATTGAAAGATCTGTGGGGGTCACAAAAAATCTTAGGCCCTGCTCTGCAGAGAGGGGAAGAGCCACACAAATCCCTTGGTCAGTCTGATTCCAAAGACGCGTAAACCCCAGAATTAATTCCCATGCAAGGTTTGTAGAATTATGGCTTCCATTCTCTGTGATTGGCTGTCCAGTCTCAGCAGCAGGTGAACTCATCCATATGTACAAAAAGAACAGGACCCACATACTAAAACTACAATTATTCCTAGAAATGAAATGACAAGGCATGGTGGGGTATAAATCATGCAAAGGGTTTTTTCTTCGTCCTTTCGAGTTTAGATTTCCACCTGTAAAAGATCAGAAAAAAAAGAAATTCGGTTCGCTCTCGAACCAGGTTAAAAGGATGGGATAATCCATCTACTACTGATTTTATGCTCTTTGTTGTGAGCATCCGTTGCTATCCAAGTGTATTTATTCAATGGAGTTTTTAAAACCAGTGGCACCTGGCCAATGGTGGGGAGTTTCACCAGCACAGGCTGTCCTGGGTGCTGTGTGGGAGTTTTAGGATTAGCTGGACTCAGAGAATCAGGAACTATTGTGGGGGCAGTGGGACAAAAGGCGGTAAGGCGGGGGCATCCGTTTACCCCCCATCGGTCATTTATTTTGGTCACTGCATCCCAAATGCGATCTGCCCATCTGGGTTCATGTGGTTTGAGGAACCGTTTCAGTAGACCATTGGTCCTTTCTACTATGCCATTGGCCTGAGGGTAATAGGGGGTGTGGAATACCCACTGCATACCTTCAGCTTTGGCCCAATCCTGTACTGCTTTTGCAGTGAAGTGACTGCCATTATCAGATTGTATTGATTTAGGCTTTGGCAAACAGCTGAACCATAGTTGCAAATTCTTAATAGTATTTTCCCCGGTTGCTTTTGATACTGCTGCAGCTTGTGTCAATCCAGAAATTATTTCTACTCCAACCAATACATGTGTTTTCCCATTTGATCTCCTGAAAGGACCAATGAAATCTACTTGCCAGACATCCCACAATCCTTTTCCCTCCCTCAAGTGCAGTGGAGGGTCTTGTAAGGGGTGCCGGTCAAACCGGGTATGGCATTCTCCACATGCAGTTATTACAGTAGAACACTGTTCTTTGGTTACTGGCCATCCTCGACTATTAGCTTCCCTCAGCAAATCCTTAATCCCTGAGTGTCCCTGTTTGACATGTAACCACTCTAATAGATGCTCCCAATTTTCATTTTCCATTTCTACTGCCAAGGGGGCTAAACGGGTGAGGGAGTCTACTTGGTTGTTAAACTGGTGTGATAAAGTGTCATTATTTTGGTGGGCTGCAACCCACCCCACAAAGATCTGGTGATTTTTAGCAATTCCTAGAATGTCTTTCCATTTCCCTTTTTCCCAAATTGGACACGGTTGACTTCCCAGTTATTTTGTTCCCAGAAAGGGAGCCACTCAGTACATCCTTTGAATACTGCATATGAGTCAGTGTAGATGTATAGGGAATGTTGATTGCACACCTTCTGGGTAATGACACTCCGAACTGCCACCAGTTCCCCCACTTGTGCACTACCTTCTCCCTCTGAAACAATTCTGTCCCCCTCACTATCCACTCGGGGGGCTACTGCTCTGTATTTCCACATCTTTCCTTCTCTTTTTGCTGATGCATCTGTGAACCAAACATTAGTTAGGTCAGAAGAATAGGGAGGGGCTGGGTTAATAACAGAGGGAGGAGGTTTAGTATCAAGAGATTCAGGAAGAGGGTCTTGAATTTCTAGGAGTTTAGGGGTTCCCTCTTCAATTTCCCTGCTCCGAGAGTAGTGCTCAATTTGGGCATACCATTTCCTGACAGTTTCTCGCTGTGCAACTCCTACCGGTGGGGGGGTGCCACTAAGCACAATCTTCAGTACTCTGAATGGTCCCCTGAGTAGGATGGGCTGCTGGTGGAGGATTTTTTCTGCTTCTTGTAATGCAACAGTGACCACAAACAGCCCCTTTTCCCAATCAGAGTACCTTCTTTCAGTATCTTTGAAACTCCTAGAGTAGAATCCAATGGGGCAAGGGGGGAGCCTCAGGTCCCTTCTTCCACATGTGGACTGGCAAACGATGGAAGGCAAAGCCCCATTCTATAAGGAGAGGATCTGTAGGATGCAAAGGACCCAAAACCTGATGCATGCCAGCTTCAAAAGTTAATAATTTTAAGGCTTCACTGTGTAGTGGAGCCCACTCCCATTTTGCCTTTTTACGTGTCAGGTCATATAAAGGCCATGCAATGATTGAGAAATCAGGGATATGTTTTCTCCAAAAGACTAGAATTCCCAGCACGTGCTGCAGTTCCTTTTTGCTCTCTGGTATCTTTACTTGCTCCAGTGAGGTTAATGTTTCAGCAGGGATACAAACAGCACCTCCCTTCCACCAGATACCCAGGAATTTAACTTCAGGGGAGGGATGCTGGATTTTGTCTTCTGGTATTTGTAAACCTACACTCTCAAGGTGTTTAATGATGCGGTTCTGAGTGTTTCCTACTTTCTCAGTGTCTGGACCTCCAATTAGTACATCATTGATGTATTGATAGATCTTTACTTCCTCATCTATTGGAATTAAAGACAGTTCCTGGGCCAGGGCATAGTGTGCCAGTGTGGGAGAGTGGCGGTAGCCTTGTGGTAATCGGGTAAACGTGTATTGTATTCCTTCCCAGATAAAAGCAAAGCGTTCTTGGTCATCTTCTTGTAGTGGGACCATAAAGAACATGTCTTTAACATCAATAGTGGCTAAGATCGGATGAGCGTGTTCTTGTATTGTGGCAATTAATTCAGCGATGTTAGGAACTGCTGCTGTCAAAGGTGCTGTATTGGCATTTAATTTCCTGTAATCTACTGTCAATTGCCATTTTCCATTAGATTTCCTTACTGGCCATACAGGAGAATTGTATGGGGAATGAGTGGGAACAATTATCCCATCTTCCTTTAGATCTGATATTACAGGGGAAATTCCTTCTCTGGCCCCTAGTGGCAAAGGGTAAGGTTTTACGTTAGTTACCTTTGAAGGAGGCAGAGGGGGGGCAGCTTGTAACAGATGAAGTGATGAGAAATGTGAACCAAAAGGCCACTGCCTGCCTCTGTCATCAATCCAGGATTTACCTTTCAAGATGTCTAAGCCCAGCAAATTAACAGGGAATGGGCCAATAACCATCAGTGTTTCAGTGATACTGACCTCTCCTGGTAGCCAACATTTTACTTTGGCAGCAGGTTGTGTTTGCAAATTACCAAATGCATCTGCCACTATGAGTCCTTTTTTGTCAGGCACAATGCCACACCGTACAGCATCATTAGTTTGCAAAGCTGATATTTGTGCTCCTGTGTCAAGCAAGAAAGTAACAGGGGTCCTATGGGGACCTATAGGAAAGGTTATCATCATGTCCCCAGATAAGTTTTCAGTGAGCCTTCTAAGGTGTCTCCACTGTCCATCCCCCGGCTCACTTACTGGGGATGGCCTGAGAAGTTTCCCGACTCCTGCCTGCCTAAGTCAATCAGTGCTCCAATGGGCGGAGCAGTAGGCTCAGACTCGGGAGAACTTGTAGATGGGGGAGGGTTAGGTTTGGATGAGGAATCTATCCAGCTTTCAATCAGTAACTTTAAAGTTGAGGTAGGTTGGCCATCCATGAGGCCTCGGGGAATGCCCTTCTCTAAGCCCTGAATCCAGAGAGCATGTCTGTCCTGCTTCTCAAGTACTTGTTCCTTTTGGCTTTGTGCTCGCCCAGGGGAGGGGGGGTTTCTGGGTGCCTTTCCCTGGTGAGCAGCCGTAGTTCTCCACTCAGCCCGACGGATGGCAGTCTTAGACTCAGATCTAGAGGGTACTGAATTAGGGGATCCAAAACGCCTGCCATAATTAATCAGCTCTTGGGCAACCTCCCCCCAAGTCCACAATTTTCCCCTTGGTCTGCCTGAGAGTATGTGATCAAAGACAGGGGCCTCACTACTACCAGTTAGAGCAGAGCAGATTTGATCTTTCAAGTGAATTGCCAGAGTCTTTAAAGAGTCTGGGAGGCCTCGTATGAGTGGAGTTAAGTGATCTGGGTCCACTGGCATGGACATTGGGGAGCCTTTATCAGGTTCTAATACACGCTGATGCATTAATTGCAGACAGGCGGCTTTCTGGACACTTTCAGTCAATTGATCCATAGAAGTAACTATGGCAATTGGGTCGCCCCTTTCCAGGGGACTCAGGCCCCCAGCCCAGTAGGCAGCCCTTTGGGTGAGGGACCAGGGAGCTCTTTTATTACCTGTAGTTAAGAAGACCCCAGGTCCCCAGTAGCCCTCTGACTCTGCCTCAGTTAGCATGATGCGGTCTCCTCCCGTAAGGGAGACTCTCCACACATATTCTGTCTCGGACTCCTTCTGAGTCCGACTGTATTCTTTTTGTAATTTAGCCAATTCAGTAGGAGTATAGGGTATTTCTTTGGTAATTATACAAGGGAAGGCATCATCCATGCCCTCATATTGATACTCAGTTTTAACCAATGGCTGTAATTTTTTAATATCTAATTGGTCTAAATGTTTTTCAGCCTCTTTTAAATCTTGATGAGGATACAAAGGGTCCTTATGGGCTTCTCTAGAGTTCATATTTTCCAGATGCTCAGTGAGAGCTGCTCTGAGCCGTTCAGAGTGACACCTTTCCTCTCTTAATTGATTTTGCAGCACTTTTACTAAATCTTGCAGGGAATGTAGGGTCTCTGCATTTTTGGTGTTCCATTGGGATTTTTCTCTTATAGCAGCAGTCAAGGCAGCTCCCAGTACAGCACAAACAACAGATTTACCTTTGCCTGGTCGAGACCTTTTTTCAGCTCACAAACTGGTAATGCGGTCTATTCTTGCATGCTCATTATCCCAATTTCTTTGTGCCCACTCTAGACCTGGAGGAGCAGGGCGACTATCAAATTTTTCAAGAAAAGATAGTAAAACATTGTCCTTACACTGACTACCCGGGACAACCATTTTCTCTAAGGCTATCTCACAGACTGACTTTAGGACAATTCTGACTTCACACAAGACACAACACAAAGTAGTGGCGTGGGTCCCCTCCAAGCAGGAGTTTTTTAGGCTCCGCACAACACCACGAACAGGAGTTTTTAGGCTCCGCACAAAGTAGGGGCGTGGGTCCCCTCCAAACAGGAGTTTTTTAGGCTCCGCACAAAGTACTAAGGAGAGGCTTTTACTACAACTACAGACGGGAGGGCCTCCCCACAAGACACAAGCAGCAGAATTGGTTTCAGGACTGAAACCTGCCAATTCTGGATTTACACAACAAAACACACTAAAGGGAATTAAAACCTTCAGATTAGTTTACCACAGCTTTTACAACATCCTCAGGAAAAGTTGCATCAGAATTCTCAAGAGTTCAGTCTATTACAGGTGAGACATCAAGCTCTACAACCCCTTAGAGAAAAATTACAGTAAAATTTCAAAGCATGCAGAATTTTGGGAGAGGAGACAATAGTATTATGAAAGGCACTTCAGGTCAGAGAATGTCATCCTGCCGACTATGCCAAAAATGTTATGATCTAATTATTAAAGTTCTTTAGAGATACCTCTGCCCGAATTAAGGTACAAGCGAGACCATATGCCAATCAATAGTATAGGTTTTATTTGATAGTAAATATGAGAGAGAGAGAGAGAGAGAGAAGAAGGGAGAAAAGGGGGAGTAGAGAGAAAGATGGGGGGGACAGAGAGGGACAGGGACAAAGAAGTATCACCACTCCGTGGGTCCCGCTGGTGTCCTGATGTCCTCTTCGGGTAGTCTCAGTGGTGGAAGTCCCCCCAAAAGCACAGAGTGCCATGGGTTAATATACACTCAGGTCAGGTAGAAATGTCCAGGCTTGTCCCCCTGCGGGAGGGGGCAGCCTCCAGTAGCAGACTCTGCTTGCATCACGTGCACTCCTGTGGTGCAAGGTGTCTGGGGAGCACTTTGGGGGGTCTGTGATAGATTGTGACTCCCCCTCAGCTGCCTCTCATGTGAGAGTCCCGTGGATGTGGCTTGTGGGGTTGGGGGGGCTTCACAGCTGGGCCAGTTTGTGTACTGGAGGATGTGTGTGTATTGCCTCTGATCAGAGGTTACGCCATCCTCCTCCCCCTTTCAGCTGGGGGCTAAGGCTGTGTAAACGTGGCTTCTGTGAGCTGTGCTTTGCCCCCCACCCCAAACTCAGCCAGAAATGATTCTCAGTACAGCTGGCGGCTTCAGCTTTTGTGGATGCATTCCTTTCCCTCAGGCTGAGATTGAACAATAGGCTTTTCCCTTTATCTAATCTCAGCAGTTTAGCTCAGTCCAAAGTCCCAGTCAGGTATCTTCAGGGAAGCTTCTCTGATCAAAACTTTATATCAATGTTTGAGGCATGGACTATTTTCAGTCTCTGACAATTATCCTCAGTGGTTATATAATAAAAGATCTGCCATACGGTGAATGTCGTCTTTTTGACATGACTACTTCATTCTACAATTCTTATTCAGAGGATTTTTTTTACTAAAGAAAAGAAACTACATTGCTCTAAATAAAAACACTCTGCTAAAAAAATGGATTTATCCAAACGAGCTCTTTTCAGTCTGCTCCAGTAACATAACTCTTGAGCAAAGTTTTTTTACTGACAGTGTGGCTGGTGGGTTGCTTGTGTCAATGCAGCTTCAGAGACATTCCCAGAGATTTCCTACCTAAGCAATGGAGGGAAACAGACGCAGTCTTCTCCAAGATGTGACTTACAGCACCTCAGTTAAGATTTTTGCTATCATTTTTTTTCAGAATTCCCCTGCAGAATCTAGAGAGGTGATCAATGATAACTTCACACAACAACATTGTGCACTGAAAGTGCAACTATAATTTTAAGGTTCCTCTGCTGATTTGTGACCTACTTTACAAATTAGCAGGGGTTGCAACAACTGTGTTCTACCCTCAGGCTGCACACGCCCCAGCTCAATTTGGAAGTGCTACAGATTATGGACTTTGGGCATTTTCATAATTTTAATAATTTCATATCTATCTAGGTGTATCTGTATGTGCATCTGCTTAGAAGAATACAAAAATCTCCCCCCAAGGAACCCCACAGAAATGTCCCTGGACCATTCAAACTGCCTTTTTGAGGTTTTCCTTTTCCCCAGCTCTCACATGATTTAAAAACCAAATAGAGTATATAATTCTACCATGTCATGTATAAATTAAAATAATATGAGTAAATTAAGATTCTTCAGAGTCATAAGATATTGGTAAGAGCAAAAGTCCATGCGCAGCAATTGCAATATTTCATACAGCTTGTACTGATAAACATATTGGTAGATAAATGGATAGATAGATAAACAGATAGATAGATAACATATGTTTGTGTGTAGATACATAGATACAGATAGCAATGGAGAGACATAACTGTCAACAAAAGTGCATAAAACTTAAAAACATCTGACATGCAGTGTAAGAGTAAATTAAGAACACAGCTAGACAATGATGCACTGTAACTTCTGTTCTGACTTACCATCTTCATCAGTTAGTATATGCAGAGGTGAACTACGAACACCCTCCCCCATTGTGGTGCTAGCAGACACTTCTACAGTATATTCTGTATATTTATTTAAATCTAAACAAAAAAAAAATAATTTAATAAAACAAGAATTCATGGGGACAAATCAGTTTTTTAATGAACTAAGTATTTCTGAAATGGTGAATAAGCCTATCACACTGATCTGTGTCATTAGAGACTGAAATAAGCATTGGGAAAGCTTGGAACATAAAATATTTTGTAAAAGAAGCAGCAAAACCCTAATTACCAGTTTATACTTCATATTCCTAAAATGCTTTGCCGTTTGCCCTTGGCTGTACTCTGAAAATGTATCAGTGAAGGTACTGAGCTCCCAGCATTAATTGCTGTGCCACACCTCAGTAATAATGACGGAACTTAGGAAAAGACACAAAGGTGAGTGGAAAAGGAAATTTTTTATCCAGAATGTTTTACCCAGTATTTTTATCCAAAATAAGATCAGAAAGATATGCAGGTGTCTTGAGGGTTTACTTTGTTGCAATGATAGGTCTGCAAAGATAGCTATTGAAGTTTCTTGTACTTTAAACATCTAAAATAGAGTGGATACATGTTAGATTCTGTGCCATTCAATGCCCATTTCACCACATTATGACAGGACACAAGTGTCGTGAGGTGACCTCAGATGGGATTTCTGATACAGAAGGAAGGAGGTGAAGCCGGAACTGACGTATGCAAAAGGAGCTATTGCAGTTTCCGCCTCCAGAACTCATAAAACCCAGAGAGAATCTAAGGACTTCCTCTTTTAGACTTCCAGCTCGCTGAGAGAAGACGTCGCTGTCTCCCCTCTGCGCCTATGGTTAGGTCTGACCAGGCCACGCGGCTTGGTTGTCAGCTGGCATGGCACGGAGAGGGAGGGGGAGTGGGGGAGTCCATGTCGGCTTTTCAGTCCCTCATGGCGGCTCCATGCGAGAGGGAGCCAGGGCGGCTCCGCTCGGCTCCGCCCGAGTCGATAGAGGCTTCATTCTGCTGCCCCAGGCCGAGGTAACTCAGCCTTGCCAACCCTGCCCCGCCAGCCCCGCTCCGCGTGCGACCCAGCGTGGGAGAAAGCTCGGGCCGGCCCCTCTGTAGCTCTGATATGGCCCTGCTGGCCCCACTGGGCTGGCTCGGGCTGGCTCCGTGTGCAGCCCAGCGTGGGAGAAAGCTTGGGCCAGCCCCCTGCAGCTCAGACGCAGCTTGGATGGAGAGCAGCACAGGCGGGTTCCTCTCCTTCAGTTCGGGCTCTAGGAATGTTACACTCAAACAGCGCGGGTAGAGGTAATGTGACCATTGCCCGGCCGAAAGACAAATTAACTTTTTCAATATCAGGAAGGGACTTGAAAACATCCATTTTCCCCTACACAGAAAAAGAAAGGATGAAGACACCTACAAAAGGTACAACATAAAGACTCCAAATTAATGAATGAAGCAAGACCTATATCCAGAGAAGGAGATGAGGAGTGCCTAAACTTTAAGGCTGAAACTTCTCTTGTAAAGACATGTTGATAAACTCGGCTATAATATACCCTGTAATATATGAACAATGGTCTAAAAGAGTGAAAAAGGGGGGATCTAATGTTCTAGCTACAGCCAGTGGACTAAGGCTCCTGTGTAAAGATTCCTTGCCCCGGGAATAATAGAAGAAGACTTGTGTTGCTGATAATGAGAAAAGGGGATTTCGTTGCCGCTGTAATAGAAATGTTCATCCTCAAAAGAGTACCTCAGCGACCATCATATGCCCACTGTAGTGGTCCTGGGAAAGCTACTAAAGTGGGAGGGATTTTCCAGAACAAGCAGATCTTTTCCTTCTGGGCGGCTGCTTGTATTGAGGCTGAAAACCATACAAACTGTATTTCTTATGGGGGAAATCAACATAGTAAAACAAGAGAAAACTTGTCTCCCCATGTGAACTGAGAAAAGGACTATTTTAGAAGTGGTAAACTAACTAAAAGTCGAAGTGTTGTCTTTTTTATGGTCAGTGGGAAAGAAATGGAGGGGGGGGGAAAGAAGGGTGTTCTAAAAGTTTTGTTCTGATTCCTGATTGGTATCATTCCCTTTTTTAAAAGTCTTTTAATAAATTCTCTTTATATTCCTTAAAGTCTAAACCTGCTTTGCCTACTTCTAATCCTTATCTCATAACAAAATTAAGTAATTTTAGTAAGTGTGCTGGTGTTTAACCAAAAAACTTGAATTGGCAAACTCAAACCACTACACAATTGGTGTTTCTGCCCGGTTTCCCAAACCTGAAACCACAACAACAAGTTATTTCTCAGGACAGGGAGCAAGAAACTTTATGTAAGGGCAGGAAGGATCAGGTCCAACCAATGAACTAATATATCTCTGTTTGTTGCACACTTCTTATAACAACTTACAGTTGCCATAAGTTCCAGATCATTATATACTGGCCTGTAATACGTAGTGTCAGAAGAGTAGTGTTTATAACTCTTTGCTCAGTCCCATTAGTCCTCGTGAGATATATTGTGTAGGTTTGTATGATTCCGTTGGGAATGGATGGTGGAAAAAATGATAACTCAGTTTCCATGGATGAGATGTTCCTATAGGTTATGTTTTCTGGTGCAGAATCAGGAACTAGAAGAAAAAATTATAGAAGATTTCAGTCAGTTTCATTGATATGGAGAGAATTTTTATAAACTGGTTTCAATGAAACACATTTTAAACATTTGGATTTGTATCCTATTTTTTAAATGAAATACATTTTAAAAGAGGCTGAATTGGAAGATCAAAAACACTTAAATACACTTAAACACACTTAAACACAGTAACAACAAGGTCATTTTAGAAAAAAATGATAGAAATTGATAGAAATCATCTTAATATGCTGTATGAAAAAACCTGGAGCATGACCCTAAACTTTCGTTCTAATACTCCAGAACTATCGCTTCAATTCTTCAAGTTAGCTATTGTTAGGAGATTTTCCATGTTGTGCTACCGTAATTTACACTTTGCATCAGGCACAGGCATTTTCTTTCTTTTCCCTGGGTCCTCTACATAAACCGTATAAATACTTGTATGAAAATAGGGCGCCTACCATACTGCTGTAAGGGCCCTGAAAATATACCCGCTCTTGTGATGCCTGAAGGTTTTTTTGCTTTTTCTTGTATATACTTTTTACACAGTTCTCTATATCCACAAGTATTAGCATGCATACTTGTAATGCTTTAGGTGTGATAATTTAGCCTGGTTTCTTGGTGTCCGGTAGGCCGGGAGACTAAACACCTCAGAAACTGTAGAGTTAGAAGACCAAACGTTCTATTGTCATAAGAACTCAAGGTCCCCTAGCAGGACAGATTCTGTAAACTAGAAGTTAGCCCACCCCAGCCCCCTTATTGAGCCCTCTTGTATATGCTAATGTGTAAGGTCTTTAATTGTATACTCGATTGGGGGGTGGGAGGACATTTGCGACGTGTCACCTGGGTGAAGCAATGCATTGAATGGGATCCTATTAAAATACCAAGGTAAATGACCCCAACCCTCTAACCGTGTCTAGTTTCTTATTTCCTAAGACCAGGAAAAAGGCATCACTTGGAGATTGGCTGCTGGGACTCAGGGCACCCCATCCCTTACCAAGAATCTGGCCTTGCTCTTTCGCTTTGTATATAAAAGAGAAAAATAGGATTCAAACTTACTGCCTTGCAAAGCAAGAAAATACTTTTAAAATTATAAAAACATATGTCCTGGCCATCAAAGGTTATCGTAAAGCAACTCCTTGTTAAAAATTTTCATTTAAAAAAAAAATATAATGTACTTACCAGTTTCAGAAGTTCTGACCAGAAGTGGAAAAGACGGCTGATTCCCATGACCAAGTCTGGTGAATGCCCTTACTGAGATGTTGTAGAGAGTATATGGCTTCATTTCACTTAATGATATACTTGTAGATGAGGCATTTTTTTATAAAAAATCATTGGAATCGCTGTACGGAACTTCATAGTGAGTAATGAGACCATTAGGCTGCTCAGGTGGTAACCATCTCAGATTTATTTCTGTTGCAGTTACATTTATTAATTCTAAGTTTCGAGGTGGGGAGTCTGGTTCTGCAATACAGAAATCAGAAAAAAACCTTTTCAAATAATTGAATACAGAACTGAGATCATAAATCTATTGGATCCTGACATTGTATCCTAACTGCACCAAAAGAGCTACACTAATTTTCTCACTCTCCTTCTCAAAGCCTTACCACTTTTTACCTCAGTTAATTTTGGTATGTCTCTTTTTGACTCATAAAACTAGGCATCTTTTTGCATTATGACACTTTAGCTTTTCTGGAATTTCTTTTCTCATCCACTTCTAAATCTATCTGAAACTGCACTTATCAAGAAAACATTTTCTTCTCTCTACCAGTCTCATGCAGACTGATCCTTCAAATCCTCTCATTGTCTTTCTCATATTCAGTTCTTTCAATTTAGATTAATGTCCTCTTACTACTTTCTATGTAAATAACCACCCTTAGTACTTTATTCAATCAACTACTGAACCAAGAAAGGGACTGTATGCACAGTAACTAAATTCCCTTTAGTGAACCCAGTGTAAATCTTGCATATTCTGGTGTGAAGGTCATGCACAAAACAAGTCCAGCTCCAGGGTGATGTGCTGGCTAAATCTACTGGCAATGTATGAGTTCATGTGACTCCAGTGAGCTAATAAAGCATGGAAGTGTTGAAGGAGTGAGTGGGCTGCCCTTATGAATAAAATCAACTCTGAATGTCAACTTTGATTCCTCTGAAGGCTTCACCACTTCACGCCTGAAATAATCTGTAAAATCAAAATAAAAATATGCTACCTATCCAGGATCATAGGATTCAGTTAGTGTACAAATACCCATTTGCAGATATTTCAGAATTCATGATGATTTTTTTTTTGCCTAGAAGGTCTCACAAATCACTTTAATTCCTGATTTCTGAGCACATGAAAGTGTTAACTGTAACAGATCACTGCTCTCTGGATGACAAGACTGCCCACATGGATATTTCCCATGTGAAGAAGCTTAATTTTTAATTGAAATGCATTTTGCCATTTATCTGGCATGCTAAAATATTTAAATGCAACAGCCTAGTTTCTTCCATCCTAATGCAAGTTATCTAAGACAGTTGTGAATATTTTATTTGGACCTCCAAATAAATCAAGAGTCCAACACATTTTTGTTCCTAGGTTGGCTAAAGTTAGGAGACATGAATCTCAGCCTGAATTACCTCAGGAAAGCTAAACAACAAGAAGGAGAAGATAAAAAATTAC